>JAABKM020000009.1:55179-79064 GCA_016277805.2 Papilio aristodemus | reverse complement strand
AATTCATGTTGTTAAAGTTCGGTTTTTTTTTTATTTTGTATAACTTGCCCGTGCTCCGGGGGGCGGGGGGGGGGGGGGGGGCGGGCGGCGGGCGACGATGTAGGCGACGTTGAGGTCTAAGTTGTTGCATCCTTTCTTAAAAGACAGCAATGCACCTGCAGTTCCTCTGGTGCTGTAGACGACGATGGCCGTCGGTGATCACTTAGTATCAGGCGACGCGCTGCCCGCTCGCTCTCTCATGTTGTAAAATATAATAATATGGCTCCAATTTGGAAGACAACGTTACGGCCATTTCATAATTTTATGTTACGTGTTATTTTATTTAGCAAAGGTTTTAATTGGAGTCTAATTTAATTACAGTAGAAAATGGATAGTTCATAAAATAAAGTTACTAGAACTAACAAAGTTACTAGAACAATGATGAAAAGTTCAGTGTGTGGCGGCGCGTGTACAATACGCACGCTGCGTCCTGTCGCTGCACCTTACGACATTCTTTGTTAGCTATCGTGCAGTAGACACGTGGCAACAAACAGCTGTACAAGTACAGCCTTATCATTTCTTACGTTCAATAAGGGGTCCCAATCTTTCCGCGTTACTTTGGTTTGCTATTTCATGATAACTACTTTTCAGTGCCATGCGTAGACCAATTAATAATTACAATGACATGATGTGGGTTGTGTGTCCCTGATAAATGTCAAATATATCTTCTATCGCAGAGGTAATCGTTGAAGTGTCATACGGGGCGGAGCGGGGCGGGGCGGGGCGGGGCGTACGTCAAGGAAAGGCGAGTCAATGGTAAGTGGCAGTGAAGACTGCAAACTTTATTGCACAAAATAATAAACAAACAGTCGGGAAAAATGATATCACAAGTAATTTCAACGTTCCAATATGGCCGCCGGCCCGGCCGGGCGCGGCGGGCCGGGCGTTCCGGGCGCGGCGAGCCGGCTCCTTACAGGACCCTACGCTAATGTCTTTATATCTCATTACAACAATGTCCAACGTCAATGAGGGAGTCGCGCGGCGCCGCGAGTCCCTCGCGACCATCACTCGACTACACGAAACACGTCACCGTCCGTCAGTTCGCGACACTCACTGGGCGGGGCGGGGCGGGCGGCTAGTGGTAGTGGAAGAGGTCGAGCAGGCGGCGGTTGAGCGCGAGGCGCGGCTTGAGGTCCGCGCGCGGCTCCTCCTCGTTGCGGATACAGAAGTAGCTGCTGATGCCGCTGCGGCAGATCGGGCACTTGTCCAGCTTCGCTGAAAGCCACACGACCATACATTGTACAATGGACATTTTCTATTCAATACCACGTCTTGTTAGGAGACGATGAGCGCACTACTCGACAAGCCAGGCGCAGGGCCGCGTGGGGAGGATAGCGGTGGGTACTCACGCAGACAGCGCGCACAGAGGCAGGCGTGCCGGCAGGGCAGCAGCGCGCGCGACAGCGGGGCCGAGGCGCACACGCAGCACAGCGCGCACTCGCCCGCGTCCATCGTGTCCACGGCGCCCACCGACGCCACGGGGTCCACCTCGCCGGACACGTACAGTTGCTGCGCACAACGCACACGCGGTCAGACGAACGGTCGCGACGTCGTAGGAATTATTAAAATCAATAGAAAGCGGCCGCCTTCGTGCTCCAAAATCAATATTCGCATCTCCGTGATATTTCTATAGAGAGTATTCTGATGCGAGCGCCAGCGGTGACGTCTCAATGATACATCGACCGCGACCTGCGACCGCCGCGAGCGACGTGTCCTTTAACATTCACTACAACAGGCCTCGCTATCTCACATACATGTTACGTTTTTTTTAATTGAAAAACGAATTGCTCATTCATATTGTGTACCTTGAGGCAGGAGAGGTGTCCGTTGGCCTGCTTCAGGTACTGCGCGATGACGCCGCTGGGCAGCGCGCACTGCTCGTCGCGGATGTGCACCACGCTCACCAGCGCCACCTGCGCGCCACAGTACACAAACCTCATATCGCTGTCGAGTCGCTCCTCTGACTTGTTCAAAGGAAGTCACAGAGATATCGTACAGTGCGGTCTTTTTAATTAAAATAATTTATCTTCACATGAAATATTACAGAGAAAGGTTAGAAATATCATAACAATGTCTAGTTGTAAAACGAAAAAAAAATCTGATGGTTTAGTTTCAGACCTTATACTAGCAGACCGTGTCTTAAACATAGAGCAACACAGATCAACATGAAAGGTAATTTATATTGCAATGTGGAAACAGGCGGGCGTCGGCCTGCGGCTGCGCTCACGGCGCGTTTCAATGCGCGGCTGTCGCTTTATATGTCTTGTGTTTCATTACGTAGAGCCGGTAACGCGTCGGCATGAGCGCTGTGTAAGCGGTTACCGTGTCATCGGGGCGCAGGTGGTGCGTGTCGCGCTGGTCGCGCGCCAGCACGACTACCAGCGGATACCGGCTGCGGGGCGGCGCCCCCAGCGCCGGCGGCTTCTCCGTCGCCAGCCGCACTCGGCGCTCCTCGTGGGGCCCGAATCTGGAATTAGCGATGTGACCTTTTACAAGATGTACGAGGCGTTTATAATACACAACACTCGAAACATTTATATAATCTTGATACATAAAACTCCTCTGCGAAGGTTATCTCGCGAATAACTCATTACGTGTTTGTTATTGCATTCATTAAATTAGCTGTGTGTTCCCTTGCTCCTCGGTCATCGCTGCCGACTAACAACAATTATCTCGCGCGCCCTTTCATTTCATAACCTATACACATGTCCATACAAGAATATATTTATACCTACATACCAAAATAAATTTAGTTGAAAATCAATTTATCGAGATAATGATAAAGTTTTAAAGGTTAGATCAATTATTATATTCTGCAATTATAACGAAGCAATCAAATCTTTGGGAGGGTTTTTTTGTCCATTCAAAATAATTATGATACTAAAAAAGTGATCCTGTATGAAGCTTTTTCAGAGATTCGCTTTATTTAGTTTAAGTTGTGAAGCAAGTGTCGAGTGAGAGTGAACGGGTCAAGGTGCGCGGCGCGTTCTGATTGCTCAATTCACCGCCCATGTGGACTTGCCTTTCTTGAACAAAGTTTATCCTGATGCTGTTCAGCGGGAGGACTGCACAGTATATTGTCATATAGATAGATACGTGTACTGGCGTATATCCTATCCTACATATATTATCCTTTCCTCATACCTCCGGTTTGACCTCAGTCGCGCACAACTTAATCCAGTCAAGTATTGTAAACAGGCTTTTTTTTTAGGATTCTCTTACATTTCATTGCGTTCTTCATAATATTGTCGTGGACAACACTTGATGTGCTTGAGTAGCTGCGGTAGAGAACTTTGAGGAAACGAGATGATGAAATGTTCTCGCCTGTCTTCTCTATGACAAGCTACACTTCTCTTGCCTGCACGGTGGCTGGCAAAGTTGATGGAAGACGTCGGCTCGTTTAGTATTTTTTTGTTTTTTTTTTTATAAAAATATAGACATTTACATGTAACTGTCGCGCGGCACCTCAAGGCCGGCGCGACGCGAATCGATATAGGTTAATAATTTGCTGAATATTTTTAGTACGTTACTTTAAATATTATTTAATTCTTTTTATCGATTTTTTATTTGAAAACCTTACATAAAAAGCTTGTCGAGTTTATGTTATAGATAAAGTAATGTGGTCGTCGTCCTGAAGAAATTATAACTCCGGTGGGGACTTGCGACGCCATCCTCAGTCTTTTTTTTCTAATTTTATGAAGCGAAAACCCAAACGAGTCTTCATTTTGTCTCGTTACAAAATAGAATCTCATGTTCACGGCGATATGACCTCTTCCCAGTACAAATTGTTCTCGTGGAGGTTTATCTTGGCGGCGACATGCGTCAACATCAGATGGCACACAGGTTATTTGTCGTACGCCGAAAATCACAAAAGAAACGTCCGAAAAGCTTTAAGACTTTATCTTGGTTAGGTTCGTTAGCCACTTTTCTCATGTTGCTGTAGAACACCTGCGCCATTACCACTGGGTTGCATTGTACCATTGAGTTGCATTGTACTATTGGGTTGCATAGAACTATTGGGTTGCATTGTACCATTGGGTTGCATTGTACCATTGGGTTGCATTGTACCATTGGGTTGCATTGTACCATTGGGTTGCATTGTACTAATGGGTTGCATTGTCTGATAAATGATCTCAATTACTGTCAATCATGCTACGAGCCGTGAATCAGCTTTCATTTGGGGCATGTCTACACAATAATGTTTACATATTGTGCGAAATAAAAAAGTTTCATACAGCGATACAGCGCGGACGAACTGGGGGACCGCCAGTAATTAATATGTACATCACTAACATAGTAAAACCTTAGTTTATTACTAATCTAAGCAAAATAATGCAAAATTCGTGTTTTTTATAAAGAATCTTTGTGCGAGAGAGTGGCAGACGAGAAGGACGTTCACCTTGACTTAACGTCCGCCACGTCGTTCTAACCGGAATGTGTAGGTCTGACGGCTGCGGCGACCTGCCGGACAGAAGGCAGGCAGCGGGTAACTCCTTTTTTTTTTTGAAGATATCAAAATTAAAATTAGTAAGTTTTTTTTTGTGTTATACGTCCTCGTCGATTACATTATCGCCACGCTGTAAAAGTCAAACCCAAACGACTTACATCTCAAATGAACAACACAACGGGTCGAGATAAGGTTTGATATGCGTCGCGACATTCAGCTATCGGTTGATATATAATATTTACAACTTTAAAACAATAGACTCGAGACTTTTGTTCCATTTAAAAGAATCTTTAGCAACGCTCCGAGAGGTTTGTGTGAACGAGTTAATCGTGCGAGTCACACGAATATAAATAAATACGAAGCAATGGACAGAGCGGCCACGTCCACATGCAGGTAATGGTCGCGAGATGTCTGCTGCAGGACGGTAACCTCCCGCGACCCTCACCCCGCTATAGCATACACCGAGCTGCGCTCTGTGTTATCATCACAAGATGTTTTTTAGAAGATATATAATATTCTAACAATGACATCTATAATAAAAACATATAATATAAATACAAAATTTGATCCAAATCTTTAAGCACCATCTAAAAATGTTATGTACCGTAATCCAGATGGTAATGATCTTTCTGAACGACCTACACTATATATATTGGTCGATATATGACAAAAATTGTATTTAATAAACTAGTTTCGAATGTTGGAAATTAAATAAGGATGAATGTCTTCTTGGAATCGAATATTGTTAAACAGTTTGTGATATAATGCGGTAACACCACGATAACCGCAGAGCGAGCGAATGATTTTCCCGCGACGCATCGGGAACAGACGCGAGGTGACGTAACGCGGGAATACGCACGCGCGTCATGACGACTGCATATACAATAGAATAGGCTGCGTACCGGTAATTTTCAAACGGCACTTTTAAGGAGGATGTTTTGATTATAAAAACATTTTAAGTATAACCTCGTGTATAACGAAAAAATAATTATTTATTTTTATATGAATTAAATTGTGTAATAATAATTTTAATTTCTATTATTGTATGTACGTATTCATAAGCCACTGATTAATTAAAAATATACGAAAAAATATTAACTGTTGGTTTCAAACACAATTTGATTAAATATTTAGCTATGTAAACACACAGAACACGTAAACAATTATTGTCCTCGTCTTTTAGTAATAATAGGTATTATCATAATAACATATAATAATTATAATCTTTGCCCAATGTTTGATTATAATGTGTCGTTTCCGTTCGAACGTCTTTGTTTGTTTTATCTATTTGATAGGGTAACAACTATTTAATATCGTATTCGATAAACTTATGTACTTACTTGGTGAAGTGGAGATGTTCGGAGGCGAGTATGTCGGGCAGCGCAGCCCACAGCGACTGGTGCAGGTCGTGCACGGGAGCGCCCCACCAGCTGGCGCGCCAGTACCGCACCGTCGACGACACGCCGCACTCCACGCCTGCAACACGACACATACAGCACGCTGCCGCCCGATCAGCAAGACCTGCCCGATCTGCCGCCCCTCACTAACATACTATGCAGCCTATGAAATATTATATTGTATTGCACCTATTAAATTACGAAACAATATAAAAATGTGTTATTAAATAATGAACCATTTAATTATATTTGTCAAATGTTTTGTCGTCGTTATAATGACGCTTGTCGTGGGTTTCGTATGATGTCTCTCGTCATCGCCATCGCCATCGGTCGCCGAGTGTGTTGGCTCGGTGTGGGTCAAGCATTCGCGAAAAGTTAACGGTACTGTTGTATTAACACGAATATCTCGGTCGTTTCGGACGGCACGAAGGCTGGCTACGACATGAGGGTCACTATATTCGAAAATAAAACCTGGAGCGATATATTCTTAGTTGGGCTGAACTATATAACAAGCTAACCTAGCACACAAAAGGGGAACAAACAAATTTCGTAATGAGGATCAGAGGTGTTGCATACTGCTGCGGTTAATACATATAATTAATATAATAGCGTACTGTCTTAATTCTTTACATTTAACTAACACGTTAGAATGCTAGAACTAGCATATAACGCTGACAGACATAATATATGACCAAGTAAGGCCAGCAAGTCAAGAAGTGTGATAACCCTAATACTCTACAAAGTAGGCCAAAGAAAGTATTCGCTGGTTTTATATAAATACTTTGTTGTAAGTTGCGACATGAACCGTGAACACAGGACATGTTGAAGATGTAAATTAGTGAGGAAGGTGCGCAGGGCATCCAGTGGAGGCCTTATCCTGGGGACAACACGCATTCTCTCATATTACGCTTAAACTCTATTTCTCTAGAACCAAGCCTTACTCAAACTACTATTCTTGATTGAACACTTATAGTTTTATGAAAGTTCACAGTGAAACGTTATGTTTATAAGAATTAAGTTTATTTGTGTTGGTAATATTCGTGTATTAGGATCACTAGTTTGTCGCTACGAACGCATTAAGTGTTTGTTCGACGCATTAGTTACATTGTACAGCACCGGCGATGTTTGCTTCACAATACCTTCAGGAATCGAGTTTCGTATATTTTGTGGGACTCATGAAAAAACTAACAGAGACCTTCTCATTTCGCAGACACAAGAGTAATATATCAATAATATTATGTTTCGATAGTGCATTAACGACTTGTAAATTTATCGGCACACTGAGATACGCTTAGCCTTCGTCGTAATCTTTAAGGATGATTAACGATTCTTTTAGTATTGAAATTAGCGAGCGACGTGGCCGTTGTGTTCGCGGAGGCCGTGTCTCGATGAGACGATGCGGCTTCAAGTTCACAGAGCGCGCGCGTAGAATTAATGCGCGGTGTTGCAACCGCGGCCGCTGTGTGCCGCGGTGTGCATACCAACCAGCCAGCCTTAAGGGAATAGTTAATGATTGTGCCTTGGCCTTCAGATCACTGATAATAATATAACCCATGACATCATGTGTTGGCTTTCCTGCTGCAGGCGGCCGCCGCAAGCGGCATCTGCTTTTTAGGACAATTTGAAAACATATATATTACGTCGAACAACGTTGATCGCTTTTTAATATATTTTATAAAATATATAATGAAAGAGTCAATTCAAATTCAAAGTCAAAAAAAAATTGGTAGATGTTACAAAAGGAGTCACACTGTCTCCCCGCGCGCCCTGCGAGCCTTCTGAACTACAAGCTGTTACTATACAATTCACTTGGAACAGCCAAACGGGCCACACCTTACATGCCTACTGGTTACTGCTGCCCACGTAAATTAAAATAATTACTAACATATATTGCGCACGCATTCAAACATTGTATACGAACACTTTTCGAATTATCAAAATGGTAGTCGTGTCACGTGATGGACATTATACTCTAATTTAAAGATGATAATGATATATTTTTTAGAAAATATATAACATGACCATCGACAGGCAAACACAGAGTATCGCTGGGTGACCTTCGCTCCTCGCCTTGACTCGCAAATATTTGTATAAAAAGTGGCCGGCCGCGTTGCTGCTCGAACAACAGAGGCTTTCTGACTGGGGAGACACTGACGCGCCTTTCGCTTTCTTATAAAAAATACAATGTCTTTGCCTTAAGCTCGACTTTGTGCATTTTTACATATTATTGATTTAAGCAGCTGCGATGTGATTCACCGCAATTCTCGCTCGCACGAAGTTCCCGTAGCAAATGTACAAGTGGCGATGACAAACCGTCTCCTATAACGGTAACTTTTTCACATTCCGGGCTTGATCGATTGTAAGTAAATAGATGCGAAATATTATAACTAATTTAATGTGAGAAGTAGCACGTGTATAGCGCTTCTAATGTTTTAAGCAAGTGTCGAACTGTTGGCGTCAGACGAGCGGCCTCTCTGCGTTCTCCCGTTAATATGGATAATATTCATCATCGTGGAGCTTCATACCGTCAGCACAGTTCCGTCTGCACTTGGAGTACTAACCGGAGTAGGCGACGGGCAGGTCCTCCGCCAACTTGAAGGTGAAGGGGATGTGCACACGCTGCATGAGGACCCGCGGCGGTGGCATGCTGCGCGCCCACGCCCCCTCTCGAGCGTCGCGCCCCTCGCCCACTATGCCGATCACTTCCATGTTCCTGCGTACAGCGAATCGCATCACGTATTATTGACAACTCAATTGAACATCATTTAACGACATCACAAATATTAATAATCCGGAATGTTAAAGAAACCCGATATCGAGCGATGTCACTATGACAGACGCTCGATTTTGCAAAGTGCTACAATACGCGCTAAGACGGCTCTCCACTTTATAATTTTCATTGCTGTAGTGTGTATGTACACATAAGACGCCGCACATCGCTAATGTTTTTTATGACGTTCAATATACACCAATTAGAAAATACCACAATAATAAGTTTACAAAAACTGCTACATTTTTAATTTACCTCATGCACTTATATCTACACAGAAATGATCGTCGTTTCTTCTAGATAAACGCACTATTTGACCGATTTCTAAAAAAATTCTTTCACAAATAGAAAACTCTTCTATTTGCGATTAACCTTGGTTTAGATTTTGTCCACCAGAATGAAGCCGAGGAGAGGAATTGGTGGTTAATATAGATCTTACATCCTCTATTACGTAGACTTTATTAGTGCAAGCAATCAGACAATGCCATGTAACTTCGCAGTTAACCAAAAACTCCAGGGGGAAGTTAAGATGTAGCACCGAAGTTGGCCGGGAGGGAAGCGTACGGGTATTATCTTGATTGTGGATACATATAATGGAGAAACGGTTCTTTACATTTTTAGTTTAATATTCATTGATAACAGATTCAAACAAGAAACTATCTGCGCGTGAGAAATTAACACGACACGTCATTTCTTTTTAGTGGCAGCTGGAGGCGTGCCGGCCTAACATATAGCAACGCTGAAAAGCGAGATGGACTATCTAGTTTTTCACGGAGTTTGGAGTTTGTGCCCAATATGGTGATGAGTTCACCACCTATATGCCTCAAAAAAAAAAAAACTTATCTCACGCCTGTATAAAGGGGTAGGCAGAGGTGCAACTAGTTCTCCCACATTTCGCCACATGTTTTTCCGTCCCATAATGTGATATCATCCGAGCCTATCGCCATATCGGGCACAAATTCCAGTTCCAGTTGAAACACCCCAATATCATTTTTTCCGACCCGGGAATTGAATCCAGGCCCCAGCGTTGCAGCGGTACCTTATACGTAATACGTGATACCACCGAGGCAGTATATGCATCATGGGATGGAAAACAAACGGCGGAATATTTCCACCGCCGCCGCCCCCTGCGCCTCCCGGTCCATACATTAAGTAATACAAGTTAAGCTTACGCGTGTAATTAACTGTTTCCGGTGACGCCTTGACGTGACGGCGCCTTGCATCGCTTCCGGCTAATGTAAGAGGGAAGTAAGTATTGAAACATTTTGTTATCCTATACAACAACCGTATTGGACAATTCAATAACATGTACTTCGTATTGATTTCTTTGAGGTCAACGAGTACTTTCAGTATTGCAAACTTATTTCCGTACCGAATTTAAAAATAAAAATAACTTCAGAACATGTTTTCTGAAACACGCTTCCTATTATTTTTAATAATAATATTATTAAACTGTTACTGTTATTTGTCTGTCGCATGCAGTCACATCACAGTTGACTGCACTCTAATGACCTACGGAAACAATAATTTTTCTTTGCGACTAGGTGACTGTCGCCCGGCTCGACTCGCTCGAAACTCTGCCTCCTTTTCTTATGTAAAACTATGGCTAGCGAATCAATGATACGCCAAAAATCGCAAAGTTGCTTGGTACTTTGTAAACTCTAGAGAATCGATCAAACGCATGTCACAACCTCACAACCACCCTCGTCACGTCATCCCGCTGTTCTATGGCCGCACCGAGTTGGACTGAGAGACAAACTCTATTGCTGCTTTCTTACGTATTATACACATACATAATGCACACATGCTAGAGTTAGTATATTCACATTAATTCTTTTATATCTCTTTGCGGACACTAATTTGTGAGTTAATTAGCAAAGCCGGACTAACTCCAATAACACCCGAGACGGTTCAAAAAATTAAACTTGTCTATGTAATGTAGAAATAAAATTCAGTTTCCTTGATTAAAAGATGGAATGACACAAGACCTAAAAACATTAGAGGCAATTAATGCGTCTAGACTGGCGGCGGTCAGGGCACCGCGCGCAGGACGTCTCAATTGGGTCCTGCCGACTGAGTCACCGCGGACGTTGAAAAGCTCCACATAGCTTCCGAGCGTTTAAATAAACACTAAGCCTGTGCGACTCTGCACGCAATTTTACCCATCAAAACATATTCTACGCGTTTGAAATTACTCAATAATTTAATAATAAAATCGTATCACTCCTTCTATTCACGAACTTCATTTGACCTTTAACGTATTTTTCTCTTAAAACATGCGCGGCGGAACTTGATTTTATTTTAACGCAATTTATGTGATGAATCAACAATAAATACTTCAATAACCGTGTCCATAATATTTAAGAACTAAAGTAGCCATTGTCAATATTATATTGAAGAATTATAAAGGTTAAGTTCTCGTAGCTAAACATGAACAGAATTAGATCAAATAACTGTTTTGCAAACATCATTTCATGTAATCGGTATAAAAAGATGTAGAATATACAATGAATATGTTGAGGTAGGTGTGACTGTGAATGAAAATCATGGCATCTTAGGTAGCGAGGAGAAGCTGTAGGATAAAGATATGTGCATCAAAACAGTGCACCCATATTTGAAATCAAAACAGGTTTTAGTAATTTTATTTTTATCTTTAAATTAGTGTTTGCTAATGTTGTTGTTACTGAGTGCAAACAAGAAAAAACTACAAAAATATTTTATTTAAAATTGTTGTTTTTTTTAGAAGGTAGCAAAGGATCCAGTTAGTTTACCTTATATTAAGTGACCATTGCTCCAATGTGTTGCAGATGCATTGACTACTTTTAATGTATAGAGGAAGATTTAAACAGATAACTGGAAATTTATTTTTCTTCTCTATCCCCTCATCCATTACTCTCGGCCCTCAGTACCCCTTTCATCGGATAAATTGCAGAATACTTGTACTTTAAGCCTTTAACCTAACCTAAATTTTTGTTGTCTTATTTTGTGGCATTGTCAGTTGAGCTGGGCCATTCGTACAACATTGCTGTAGCAAGCTCTACCACAGTTGCCAAGGTTCACTACTTTTGCTGTTAAAAAGTTATTCAACCTCTATAGAGCCTAGCCCAATGCTAAGCTCTTATTTATGCAAAAAAAAGTACTCATTGATAATTTTGTGATCCTAGCATGAACTATTGATTTAAATGTATTATTTATTGGTAAAAATTTGTCTACACTATTTATGTTGGATCATAATATCTTGACATACAAACACATTTGTATTTGAAGTTGAAGATTAAAAAGTAAACTTTTTTACTTTGAAACTGAAGTGATTACTTAAAATATTTCATATTAATCAATATACATTTACTGCTTTATGGCATCACTTCCAATGATTATAATCATCAACTAAGGAAATCATTTCAAATTTTGTTAAACCAATTAAATTATTTAATTGGTATTTGTCAGTTGTTTTTAAACATAAATTCTATAAACAATAATACAGTTGTCTGCCAAAGTAACACACAGAGTACCCATGTAAATATAGTTATTACTAAAAAAGATTAATGTTTGCATAATTCCTTGACAATATAAAGAATATAAAACTGTCACATTGTGAAGTACCTGTGGAAACATGACTTTTGTTGCTCAACATTTAATCTGTTATTGAAAAATTCTATGAATGATTTCTTATCATTTAGTATCACAAGAGAGATAAGACACGTAGAGTAATGTGTTTCATCGCAGTGTTGACAACCAGCACAGCAGATATGTCAAAAATAACATCAGCTGTGTAAACAACACTTACAATGATATTGTCCTTGATTGAGAAGTTCGAGGACAACGAAATTAATGTTGATCGACATTTTAATAAGTGTGCCGATGGATATCATAAATATTGGTATCGAACTCACCTGAGAAGTATGACAAGCATCACGAACAAAGCGACAAGGGCACCTAGCATAATAAAAATGTTTGGTAAGTCCGCCAAAGTCAGCCCCGTGGACCCCATGACTGCCACTGTCGATCACCAAGTAACCAAACACAATAAAATAAAGCAAGGGCTTAAAATACGCATCGGTCCCGCACTTCCACTCACCACTCTTGGAATTTATCTAGACTATTTTGCGAAAAAGCGGTTCATTTCGTCGTGAATATGACCGCCGGTTGCTCAATTATTTACGCAACAACACTGAGCTACCGTCACTATAACCTTGTCTTAGGCCGATCGTTTTTAACAGTCGATGTTGTCTGATCCGACGTGTAATCACTGATCATAACAAATACAAAATCATTGATCCAAATAACTGACGACGAAACGTACGCGGTCACCGAACGAAGTAATTTGACAGAATGAGACGAGGTTGCTCGCCGAGGCGGACGAACGACGGAACGCCAGTATTAACAGTATGATATTGTGATGTTGAAACGGTATTGGTGGTGTTCGAGTGCAAGTGCGAGCGAGAACAGTGTTAAGTATAAATTTGTTCAAATGCGAGAGAAAAGGAAAAATGAAATGATAACTGAGTTCATAATTTTAAAAATGGGCAACAGATGGCGCCTATGCATTGTTTATCAGGTTGAAAATATTATATTTACATAAATTAATATTATTTCATTTCTATTTTGTATTTTCCCTTCGGGGAATACAGGCGTGAAAACATCTGTTATTCTAATATTTTAATTTACTGCCTACTTTCGATGGAAATAATTTTTTTTATTCAAACCCAGCTCTGAACTTTACTTATTAGCTAATACTTGAAAATTATGTCGGAGTAATGGAAAATCTCAGGTAGCATAATGGTTAATGGTACGAACTGCAAGACATGCACAACATGATCGCTATCCATTCGCCTATTGTAGTGAACCATATTGTAGGACAAGTTTATACACTTAGTTGAAATGTTTTAAAGAAATATTTGTAAGTTATTTTAGCACTCGCATAACGTGAATTGACAGTAACAGGAATATCTACCATATGGGAGATTCAAATGTAAGTTTCATTTTAAACCATCCTGAACATTGAGATAAACCAATACTATCATAGTAACTGCTAATTTTACTACCTTCCAATCAAGCAACACGCTTAATGCGATTTTTCCGCCTTTTAATTTCTACGTTACGGTAACCTACATAGTTCAATTCATTCCACACGGACACACACACTTTTAGATGTGTGTTGTGACATGTAGATAGTATTGTTCACTATCAAAATAACAATAATAAAAATGTATTTTATTTTCGTTACTATTTCATCAAATGTTATTTATAGTAGTTCAATAAAATGTTACATCATTGTAATAAATCAAATAATTCATAGTACTAGCTTAATTTTTCAACGGTTTTTTAAGTGAGCTACTAAGATATTTTGGCTAAAAGAATGAACAGTAAAATTTTGTTGCAGTGTGCGGTTTGAAACGGCGGCGGTTGTCATGTCCACAGGCGAACACAAACGTGTAAACAAACCAACGATCGATATCACTCAGTCCCTACGTATTAGTCTTGCAGCGTTCGCGACGACCACTTCTCGGCCACCACCTGACAGATTACGGAATTTCACTGCCATTTTGGATTGACGTCGCTTTGGGCGGGAATGCAGACGGACCGTCTGTCCAGGAACTCGAATGAAGGACTCCATTGAGCGCCGGGAGCTCGTGACTTTCAAAGTGTGGAAAAACGTGGCGTCCTGCATGGAGAAATGGTTCGGTGATAAACGCCTCTGGTTATTCGGTAACACATTGCCGCTCCTGCCCAGAAGGTACGTCAATATTTTGGTTCATCTGCAAATCGACCACCTTTAACCAAGGATTAAAGAGGAATAGCATTAAACTTTCGAAGCATTACGTCACAAGAATACGTATCGGAGAACATAGTTAAAGTACGGGTGACAAGTTTCTTGTTTTTTAATATACTGGTTAGAAACATACATTTGGTTACAATTGATTAGTGCTTTTAGTATGCAGTAAAGACATTTAATAAAGTGAAATGAAAGAGTAAATTTAAAATGAGGCAATCTATAGAAAATTGTAAATGTTGGAAACTATGACATACTTTTTATAATCTGCCGCTGCGCCCTTTTAAGAAGAATAATCCATTTAAGAAGGACAATGCTGTCAGTTCTACATGTCATTTGATGTAAGCTTAATACAATAACGTAAATGATTTCTTTTCGGCGTCACTCGGTATTATAAAACATACGATCGAGCAGATTATGGTTGCCGGCTCGAGTTAATATTTGTTGTGAAATTATCAGGCATGTGGATGAAATTATAGTGTAACGTCGGGCGCGATGTCCGGCCCCATCTACCGTGCCCTCATCTCGCCCGAGCTGGCCACAGCCAGGTACCGACCGCGGCAGCCCCTTGTCACTGGGGATGTTGGTTGATTCGTCGGCACGGCACCGGCACTATGTGACGGAGCTCTTTTTTCCACTAGGATGGTCGCCGTGCCCAGTTGCTATCAACTACCATCTACCCTATTATTTAAATTTGTTTTGTTCAATGTGTTATATTTATGGCGAAACTATAAACTTAAGCAAGACAACCTAATCGATTACGCAGAAGTCAGTCTTTGGTTTGATTTACTAATAAAACGAACATACGTTCGCGAAAATTATTATACCCCCTATTTGAAAAGTCGAAATAACCCAAAAAATTCTTCAGGTTCCAAAAGTTTACACTACTCTAAGAGATATTTAATTATTTGCTGGGGAATTTGTACAAAGACCGTGTTTCCATGGTGCCGTGTGGGGGAGTCGAAAAATGCCCGCCTGCAGTTTGGAAAAGGTTCACCAATGTGGCTTTACAAAACTAGTCAGACCAGTGAGAGCGGCCTTATCTAATTGTCCCGTCCCCTTGTCCAATGCTTGATCTTAAACTATTATATGTATCATGTCAGCTGCCTTGGTTCTGCGTGATAGTGATATGCGAGGTATTGAAGGTCGCGGGCCAGCAGCCGCGCCATGGAGCGCTACGAGAAGCTGGCCAAGTTGGGCGAGGGCTCTTACGGCCTGGTGTACAAGTGCCGCGACCGCGACACCGGCGCGCTCGTCGCCGTCAAGAAGTTCCTCGAAGACGATGACGACCCGCTCATCCGGAAGATTGCGCTGCGCGAGATACGCATGCTTAAGGTAACGCACCATACCGCTCCGAACCTTACCATAACGCATCATACCGCACCACACCGCAATGCTGTCTTATGCTTAGCGTTTACCTTGATGTTGTTCTGAGTAAAGCTGAAGGTAAGACTATTTCGTTGATCAATGTTGATTGACGATGAGCGTCTTCTTGTAACACCTGTCATGTGTTTCATGTGCCCGGGCTTGCACAACAATATACTTTATGATCATTACCTTTTCTTTATTACATAATTTGTACGTCGATAATTGTTATTTGAATTTATTTGTAATTGTTGTATTTAATTGTGAGACGACATCGCACAGCGCTCTGTGGGATATTTCCCACAGTCCGATAACAGTTATAGGAAGTATGAGAAACAAATAGAAATATATACATACTTATCACCATTGTTAAATAGTTTTGTTCGTTTGCTAGTTATATTTAAAACAAATTAATAATAAATATTAACTACAATTTATTCTTCGGTCCCGGCACCGCAATTTTCTGATTTTATAAACTGGCGTCGATACAGTCGGCGGATTGTTTGAGAGGAAGTCAAGCCGCGGCATGGTAAATTAAAGTCACTAATTTTACAAGCCATTGCCTAAGAAGTACCTTACCCAGAGATATTGTGACGGCGATCTTTGAACTTAATTCCATAAATTTTTCATCGCATCGCATTGCAGTGCATCAACGTTTACGCCGGTAGTCGTGCTTACAATCTTGGGACAAAGAAAGGAAGGGGATTGGATTGTTTTACGTGGAAATGTCTCATGGTCGCAGCGAAGGCATTAAAAACAAATGCACAGCGCTGTCCGACGTGCTGCGTCCATGGCGTTGCGCGTCATTCGCGTGCCAGCGCTGCAGGTAGAGTGACCTGCTGTTCTTGACCTATCTCATCACGCATCACGCGCTGTGCTATGGTATGACGTGACGCGACGTGTTATAATGCGTGACAGTTTTCATTAGTGGCCAGGCTTCAGCGGTCAGGGCTGCTTTGTACACCTGGTGGGAAGGATAATAAAGCCGGTATATTGTTACACTCCTATCGTCAACTCTGATCGCCGTCGGTCTGTGTAGTGTCTGTATAAAAATTGACATGTTTGTCCGACTGTCGCAGAGCCTGAAGCACCCGAACCTGGTGAACCTGCTGGAAGTGTTCCGGCGCAAGCGCAAGCTGCACCTCGTGTTCGAGTACTGCGACCACACCGTGCTGCACGAGCTGGACAAGTATCCTTCGGTCGGTCTCAACCTTCCACACCTAATAGTCAAATGAACAGTTTATACTCGATACAACTTATTGTATTTTTAAGTCAAACGATATCGTGCAAACGGAGCGAGTCTAGGACCGGTTCTTGTCTTGGTTTCGGATGTTATATTAAGACATATCAAAACAACATATGCAAACCGACTTTTAAGATTTTTTCATAAAATATAAGATGTTTCAAAATGTAGTAACCTTGGCAGTCGATTTCGTATTAGCGAGGTTGCAACACGGACATGGCGGAGACTTAGGAAGGCACTTGTAAAAGCTAATGAAGGTGCGCGTTGCACAAGCCGCGTGCTGTCGGCCGGCACGACAGGCTCACGGCACGGTACGGCTCGGCACGGCGCTCCGCAACGTAGACTATAGCTTCACTCTGGAATTTTAACGCATTCCAGTTCCAATTCAAAGTGGACGAGATGTGAATACGACGATTTGCATCCGATTAAAATAAAAAGGGCATCCAGGGCGAAAGTCGAGTCTCGATGACCCCTTTTTCTGACTGATCACAATACCTCTTTAGCATTTTGTTTATTCAGTCCATTGTGTATTTACAAATATCTTTGACGCCCCCGACATAAACTATACAACATAATGTACAATTATATATATTCTTAGACTGAAAGTTTATTCTATTGTGAGAAAATTCAGTTAATGTAAAAAGTAAAGTCGATATTAGTTTAGAACAAAGAAACAGCGAAATGGTTAACGGAGCTAACCAACTGTAGTATGGTAGAATGGTTTATAAAAACTTCCTGCACCGCACTGCATACAATGATTTTTCTAAAATACCAAAAGGCGAAAACGTCTATTTTTATAAATAAAAAAGTTGTGAACAAAAGCGAATAAAGCTTTCCCTTGAAGCCACTTTACGTAATCGATCGTTAAAGGAAATTCGAAACGTTAACCCCATTATCATCTATTTATACTTACCGTGATGCAGCAAATGTCAGAAGGTCAGGGGCTGCCTAATGTTTAGCGATTAAGATCGCTGAGACCTTTGCGACAGCTAATGTGTCTCGTACCAATACCAATACCACTGCAGACATATGTATGTAGGTTCGCCGGCGCAGTACATTTGAAGGCGACTTTACACAATAAATAATACATACAATATTGCTGTATGAACGGTCCCACATCTTCTGCAACCGGTAACACTTGACTAATTTTGTTGGCCGTTTGCAAACTTTGTTCGTTTATTTTGCCAAACATCGGTCCACAACATTTGACAATTACCTGCACTACAAAATAGTTTTAATATGATCGCAAACCGAATGTTAAATTATAAAAGTTATTTGCCGCGCGAGTACAATGTACACTTAGGGATATAATGTAATGAACCCTCAATTTAATGCTATCGATGACGATTAGAAAATATCACTCGATTTTAAGTGTATTTAGAAGAAAGTAAATTGGTCCTAACGTACTGAGTGGTCAGTGGGATATATTCCGTAATGAGATATCCGGCGTCCGCAGGGCTGCCCCGAGTTGCTGTCGAAGCAGATCATCTGGCAGACGCTGCAGGGCGTGGCGTACTGCCACCGGCACAGCTGCATCCATCGCGACGTCAAGCCGGAGAACATCCTGCTCACGGCGGATGGCGTCGTCAAACTCTGCGACTTCGGCTTCGCCAGAATGATCAGTGCGTATCCACACCTCGCCTCTATTCTGTTGTAAATGTTGTAGACACGTCGGTACGACCACCACAATATATTACACAATAGGCCGAACGTGTTCGATACATTGACAAGTACACTGTCATTATATGATTGTTATTTACCTCAACCCCAATCTCTATCCCGGTTCCGTGACACTGTTTCCTTGTCCCGTTCCCAGGCGGCAGCTGCTCCTCTGAATACTCGGTGCACACCATGATTCCCTTCGGAGTGGACGTCAGGAAGAGAGCTAGTAAATATTAACTCTTATATTTAGCTTTAGTAAAAGTAATTAATTAGCTGGTAGCTAAAATTAGTTTCAGGCGATAGACTTAAGCTCCACAGTTATTTTCTTTTAATTATTTACTCTGTCGAGTAGACGAAACAGAGAAGTGGGACCGAAAAATTTACGAACCCAAATTATAAATTCTTAACCAAGTGACGACCCTCGTCGTAGCCGACAGCCCCCTGCTCCTCCTACGCTCTCACGTTTATCAATATAATTTTTCACTGTTAACTCCTCACTACTTATTTGGGTGAGGGTACTTCGGCATAGACTTGCAATGTAAATCTTAATATATTACTTTGTGCAATCGGTAAATGTACTACGGATACCCTTCACCCGGATAACCGCGGCATTTTATCAACAACCGGTCCCTCCGCTCTACCGGCTGGTGACGCATAGCAGCCACGCGCGGCGTGCTGTGTGCTCTCGCATCGCCTTTGTGCCATTCGCCGTAGCACACGATCTCCGGTCACGTGTTCGACAGCGAATTAGTTAATATTAATTAAGCAACGTGCAGTTCGGACTCTTGGCAATGTAAACACATTGAGTACAACTACTTGTAAAACTTGTAAACGCAGCAAGCTCTCGCGTGGGAAATACGCACACCTCTGGTAAACTTAGGTTGTTATATAGAATTATGTATTCTCTTATGTCATTTTAAATTAAATTTGTATTAAGAAATAAATGGAAAAATAAATTAAAAACAGACGTATGGAGTAAGACCTATTATTGGCTTTTGTTTCTTATTTAATATTCATACATATGTTGTAAAAGTTGCCGTTGGTTTTCCTATTAATGAAATAAATAAATAAATTAATAATGCATACATTTAGATATAGAACAGGTATACTGATAGGTACAGAGCCACCTATCAGTATGAATACAATGCATAATATACTTGTATGAAACCAGTGTTTCGCAACGACGGCGCACGCCGCTGTCGGGTCGCGGCGCAACGCTGATGGCCGCCGGTTGAAGGTTAATTATTCCACCCGAATCTGAGCTTATTTTAAAATGAACTTAGATCTACTAATGTAATAATTTGGAAAGAAAGCTTTTCATAATAGTTTCTGCGTAAACGTGTGTGATTGTTGAAGAGATAGCGAAGACGGTGGGCGCGGCGGCAGAAGGCGGCAGATCTAGGTCGAATGGAGCGCGTGGTGTAATCTGACCGACACAAGCCACTTAAAAGGCGGCCGTGAAGTAATAAACGAGTCCGCCGACGTTTTCTGCGTTTATTGTAAAAGCACTTAGAAATGAAGTCGTCACTTATGTGACAAGGCTTGCAGCATAGAGTTGAAGCGAGCTCTAGGTACTATTTCTTTAACTAGATCTCTTAGAACATTTTGCAGCTGCTGTCAGCTGTCCATTATTGCCCACCTTATCAAGTCAACACTCGAATGATGTGTCCGTTTTATTGTAATCAATGACCTCACGCATGACTTCAACGATTTCTTTACTTACATACGAACACAAATATTACTTTACTTACTTTTTTTTATATCTTTATTCATATGCTTTTACGTTGTGTTAGGATCTTTTTCTGTAAGTTAAAGTATTGAGTAGTGTGTACATACAGGTGTTAGCATTGAATTGTATCGTTTTTGTAAAAATATTACAATACTATTGCAAATATAAAATATGATATGTAGGTAAAAGGCTTTGTCTATATAGGTAGGTTAATATTTTTGTCTATATAGATAGGTATAATAGGTAAAAGGATTGTCCCATCATGGGACAGAAACATACTTCGAACAGTGGGCGCACAAGTTGTATCCCTGTCTACCTCTTCGGAGAGCACAGGTATGAGGCGTGGACAGCACGATTCAAATGCATGGCGGACCTTTATATGTCAAAAATCACTAGAAAAGTATACTTAAGTTTATTAAGCAACAAAAACATATTTTCCGAAAAAAATCTAAAGGACGACGATACGTTTAACTTCGTTATATGTAGTGACAGGTTATTGAGATTAGTCAAATTTTGTAAACACTTAAACTCCTATTTTTTTTTAATTTGACACATACCATGTCAAAATATGGCGCCGGGTGCTGCGCATTGTTATTTGAATCACATAATATGTGATTGGTAAATGTTTTTAATAATTGTGTTTTGTTCAACAATAATAATTGATGAAGTTAAAAGGAACGTTAAAACATATAAAAGGGCAGTCATTGCGGATTCTTCGATCGGATACCGATCTTGATGTATTACTCGCATTTCTTTAGGATTCTGTAAGTGTGGCACAGCGGGTCCGTTATAGATGTTTCCGAAAGGAACGTGTACACGCTGGCCGCCCAGCGCAGAGGCGATGCGGTGCTGCTGATGTCGTTATTAGCTGACGTTGTTGTGCGCCCACATGCCCAGGCCCCGGCGAGAGCTACACGGACTACGTGGCGACGCGCTGGTACCGCGCGCCCGAGCTGCTCGTCGGCGACACCATGTACGGCACACCGGTCGACGTCTGGGCCATTGGTGAGTCGCGCTCCACCACTCTCACCGCCACTACGCGATATCGTGTTACATCCATCTTCATCGCTTGCAGGTTGTGTGTTCGCGGAACTGGTGTCGGGCGAGGCGCTATGGCCGGGCAAGAGTGATCTGGACCAACTACACCTCATCCGCTGCACACTGGGCGACCTGCTGCCGCGGCATATGACTATCTTCTCACAGAATACCTTCTTCCAAGTAAACCATCCATAAAGTAAAAACTATCACACTTATTTCTCTTTAATGCATCATCTTACTCAAATAAATTCGGTTTTCGCAAAATTTCTTACCATGCACAGTAGCGTTGTGGAATGACCTGAGCCCAGCGGTATTTTCGAATACATACGACATGGAGTCCTTCAAGAAGCGAGCGTACTTCTTTCTCAAAGGCCAGCAACACATCTGCAGTTCCTCTGGTGTTGTGGATGTCCATGGGCGGCGGTGATCCCTTTATATGTGACCCGTTGCTTATTTGCCCTCTATTTTTTTTTTAAAAAAATTGTTTTAAACTTGAATCAAAGACGGCGAGTATTGTTGTTAAGTAATTTGTTGTTATTGGCTGCGGCCGCAGGGCATGGCGCTGCCGGAGCCCACGCAGCTGCAGCCGCTGGAGAAGAAGATCCCGCAGCGCTATGCCAACAACGAACTGCTCATGGACTTCTTGAAAGTATTTATCGTATTGTTATTGTAATCACAGCTCTTCTCTTACTTGAAGTAGTGCTGTTTATTTCCTTTTATGCAGATAATGCCTGACGGATTATCACTACCGTGAAGAAGGAAACTTATACCACTTGTGTGTTAGCTTGTTTTTAACATTGCATTGCACGTGAATCGTTCAGAAATGCCTGGACAAGGACCCGGTGTCGCGCTGGTCGTGCGAGCAGTTGTTGCGGCACGCACTCTTCGAGAACTTCTTGTTCAGCGTGCCGCCGCCGCCGCACCACGACTACGACAAGGCGCGCCGGGGACAGGTGACGACCGATACTCACATACCGCACAAGAGTCTCATACCTCGTAACGATTTATTTCCTTTAACTTTACACCGGCAATCCTTATAACGTAAGTTATAATTTGATTTTTGTGTATCGCTTACTGACATCCGCCAATTTACTGATATAAATGAAACAAAACTTCGGAACTAAAAGAAAAACAATATGAATTTGTTCGTATGCTAATTCCAAGCATCTATGAAGCTTCCTAAAATATCCCTTGGATTGGTTGTGATTTTTTTTTACTCAATGGATTTTTTTTTACGATAACTTTCTCTCGCTGAGTAAAAAAATATCTTACCCTCGCCCCGTCCTTAGCCTAAATCCTTCCCCTCAGCAAGCCGCAATGAAGCACCGCTCGGAGTCGACCACCTCGCAGCCGCACTCCCAGGACACAGACAGTTTACAGAAAAAGAAAAGCAGCAAGAAGAAATAACAACACATGGCGGATTACATTGGCCCATCAATATGTTTGTGTCGTGGTGTCACGGTTAGCTGTCTCCCTCACGCATTATAAAGAGGCCTATTATTTTATTAGTCAATTTATTTGTAGTTAATATTCTTTGCGTCACACAATCTGAAAGGGTTTCCTACTAAGAATTACTTAAAAAATATTATTATTTGCTGCCAGGTGTTCGTGCCGGACAATGCGTGTCAATTGTAGTGATGTAGTTGCTTTGATTCGAAACACGGCAAGAGCTCTTCAATCTTTGGATGTTGATTTTAACTCGATAGTATCAAAAGACGTATACTTCAACAGAGATTTTAATTACACAATATTCGTTATAGTGATTAAACAAAATCCAGAAAAAATTTAAATCACGAAAGAAACATTTCTAGATTAAGAGTGTGTTGTGATTGCGCAGGTGCAGTCCTCGCCGCTGCTGCCGGCTCTGGCGTGCGGCCGCGCGGCGCCCCGCCACAAGCCGCCCGAGCGTGCGCACCTGCCCACCATCTGACCCCGAGCGCCGCAGCTCACCCCGCGTCTACAACCGCACCACATGCGCATTCAATAAACTCTACTGCAGATCCGACTTCTTTTTTTACTTATGCGCAACAACAGGAAAAATATTTTTTTTTTCTTAATCTGTCATCTCCTCTTTCCTTACTAAACCGGGTTAAAAGGGGTAGAGAACCACAATTAGGCCTGCGTACCTCACTTATCAGGCAAAATGCGTTAAAAAGTTCTACTTCACGGTTATATTCTGTGAGATTGTTTGTGGTATTTTACGGGTCGCGCCGCACCAATCGTGAAACTGGTGTTGGTGCGGCCTGAGACACTGTCAAACATTGTTACTCATTGCAAGGTTCAACTGCACCAGTTGAGATTTAAAAACAAATATAATGCTACCTTTTTAAAAATAGCTGCATGCCTTAAAAAAAACATATCTCACGCCTGTATTCCTCGAAGGGGTAGGCAGAGGTGCAACTAGTGCACCCACATTTCGCCA
>JAABKM020000009.1:43314-55079 GCA_016277805.2 Papilio aristodemus | reverse complement strand
CGTCCCATAATGTGATAGGGGGCGAGCCTATCGCCATATCGGGCACAAATTCCAAACTCCGGGCTGATATCAAGTTTAAAAAACCCAATATCAATTTTCCCACTGAAAAATGATACATGCCTTGTGTAAAGATATAGCAATAAATAACTTTCAATATCAATAGCTCTGTTGTCCCTTAAGGTAGAAAACATTGAGGCACCTGATTCTGTATTGACAACAGTTTTGAGAGTATATCTGTGTCAGTAAAACAAGGGCAAATTAAATTAAAAAGAAAAAAAAAAACAATCAGTCAGTTAAACCTATTTGTTACAATTTTTATGTACAATTTTCTTGTTATATTTTTGTAATGTTATGCAAGACTTTATTTCTCTGACATTTGTTATTATAAACTAGAAATTATATTCTTTTTAATTTTGATAGCTGCTACTACTCTATGGAAATCATTCTACATGTATAGTTCTTAGGGAACTCCTCTGGTATACCTCTTTTCAGTTTGTACTCTCTTGAATTATTATGTTTGTATTCTAAATATTTACAATAATCTTTTTTAAGGATTGAAGCATTCTCAGTCCTTTTTGAAAAGCTGAAATAAAAAAAAAATAAGCTTTAATACTGTTATTGTATTAAACTGTTTCTCCTTAAAATTAATAATTTGAGACAAAGGCTGGATTTACATCTCCTCCATGAATTCATTGGTTGTCTGCCTTCCTCAACCTTGACCATATCATTAATCTATTTTTAGGAAACCTACTTTTAGCTGCCATTTCCAAAGAAATTAGTTATACATTTTTTATAATAAGCATTACGCTGGTCCATCATATGTACGATTGGGTAATTTTTTTGGAGTTGGTTGAGACCTTAAAAGGTGGTAAGTTGTGGGTCTACAGAGTACAAAAAAAAACATTTAAGCTTAATTTAAGTTAAAACTATTTATTTTAAACAACTTATTTACAGTTTAATTTAGTTAGAGTTAAAACAATTGGCAGAGTTAGAAGAATATTCTTACCGAGGCAAAAGGCAATTTCTTCCTATCTTCAAGGCTAACAAGGTAGTCAATTCCCTGCAATTTAGCCCAGCCATAATGTGCCCCTATTAGAGCCGGTATCATAACGATCACGACCATATTTCTGGCAAAAAATTGTTTAAAACCCATTGCAAGCAAAGGTACTTTACGCTACCAATAAAAGTTCCTGTTGTCAGAAATTTTCAGGTTATATTTGTTACAAAACATTGATCTCTAAAACAAATATAAATATTACAATATAGATTTAAGGGTGCTGGTTTTTCAAGGAAAATGCAATAATCACGAAGAACTACAACATTAGTCGTATAATGTCTGTCAAGTCAATGTCAGCGTTGGTCAGTGTCAATTTTTTAACGATCCGATATCTGTATTTGATATGTTATTTGGTAAGTGGTTGTAAATACTTTAATTTTTTGAATAAAAGAAATATTTCATAACGCATTTGTAATACATTTATGTGAAAAATTCAAATAGCAATTTAAATAACTTTTGTTTACAACTAAACTACATAATAAAAGATAATTGGAAAACATTTCTATATAATGCTTATTTTTAATAATCCATTAATTTATTAAGAAAAATAATTAAAAAGATAAACTTGTTAAAAAAGTGAAAGACGAATCTTCCAGAAATACGGAACGTAAAATTTTCTCTGTTTTCTATTACACCCAGTAGTAGCAATTTCTGCGTATGAAATTAAACAGCATAAACATTTTGACAAATAGAAAACCTGAAAGTGCGGCTTTGTAAATTTTCTTGCGATTTAGTAAATAAAGACTTCATTGCCAATTTGAAGAAAACTAACTTCAAAACATGGTGGCAGCTCAGTGAGAAGGGGTGTTCATTTATACTAGTCATTAGATTTTTAAGAAGCTTATTCAGCCGGAGTGTTTGATACAATTTGTAAGTGTGCTTTACATTTACACAATACCTATTTTTAAAAGTAATTTTTAACTTTCTGTTTTCATTACAGGTAAACACCATACCAATAAGCTTCAAAATTTAAGGATGACGTCTGAAGAAACGCAGATTTCAGAGGAACTGAAGGGTTGTTATGAAAATCTTATTGTGATCGACATTGGCGCAAATCTAACAAACAAAAAATATGGTCGTGATCTCGATTCAGTCATTCAAAGGGCGAAAGATGCAGGTGCGTGACAATGAACATTACGGTAGCTCCAATATCGCGTGAAATTATGTTTACGGTGTGTCGACATGCACAAGTTGCACGTACTGCGAGCGCCGTCAAAATAAACCACACATTCAAGCTGGTTGCCCCAGATATACAGCACACTTGATTAATATGTTATTACTTTGTAGTAATAGTATTTATTGCCATATTTAGCGTGCATTGAATACTGAAATTTGTGCAGGAGTTCAGAAAATAATGGTCACCGGAACATCGGTGAGAAATAGTAAGGAGGCACTCCGACTGACTCGCCTGTACCCCGGCACAATTTATTCCACAGCAGGTAAGTACATTAATAAACCAACACATTGCATCCATTGCGTTTCTTTCATTTAATTGGTGTTAGTGTCATTGTATAAATAATTGCATGAAACATGTTGTTGCATTCAACTAGCTGTGGGCACACTGCACGGGACATGACTAGTGTCATCATGTAATGTCTTCATCAATATTACTAAGAGTACACAAGCAAGGTCTCAATAACAAATATCAAAATAATGTAACATAATGCCCAAACAATTATTAACAATTTATTTTAATTGCCAAGCAATCTTTGTTATTGTTTGTACAATAATAATAATAATACCTCGTAGTGGAGTCTTACTTTAATGAAAAATAAAGAATATTGTAGAATGCATTAGCATCACTTATTCAAGACATTATTTTACTCACTATGTGCAAAGGTATCACCTGGTCATGGTGTTGTTTATGTAGGAATGTTAAAATAAGCTATAATAAGGGAATGTAGACATAGTAAGATTTAGAAGAAATATCTCACTCTCTCTATTGTGACCTTAAAAATATTTACACTTGCTAAAAGTGAGTCATTTGTTAACTGTTATCAGGAATATCTCCCAAAGATATTGTTTGTGAGATTAGCACGAGGAGGGGCAGTGTGCGGCCCCGCTCCTCTCACTAACAGTGTCAACATTGAAATAATGTAACACTAAACTAACTGTGCCTAGCACTCATATTGAAAACATTCAGAATTTAAAAATACAACTCAACATAATTTGTGTCCATCTTGAGAACCCTTCTAAATATTTTCTCATTAAAAAATTATAACATTTTCAGTAAAAGAAAAAATAAATTTGCAAAATGACATACACATTGGTAATAGCAGCATTACAACGAGACCTTGTTTGCTCATACTCTGTGTCCACTTTGATTAAATATGATTTTCTCTTTAAGATAAGATGTTTTAATTAATGATAGTGCTGCAGTGTCGGTCCTCACTGACTGCTAACCATTCGGTTTTTTTTAAAACATTATTTATTAACAAAGGACGGACTTAATGTATTAAGGTATATTCCTCCAGTCAACCCCTGGTGTGGTGGGAACTGTGTAGTACTAGATAAGATTCCTAGCCATATGCTTGGGGTATGGAGATAGGTTCACCGCCCAAAGCTATATAAAAGTTGCTATCTTCGTCTTCCTCGCGCGACCGTCCGGCGACTGAAGCAGTTGCTCTAAGCAACATTAAATCTTTTATTTAACTGCTAGTCTAGAATGTTTTTTAAATGTTTGAACGTTTCGGTGCAGTTAGTTGCACGGAAAAGATATTGTTGTATTTTTGTGAATAACAATTGATTCAACGAGAGGCGTGCACAGGCGTGCACCCGCACGACGCCAAGTCGATGGTGGAGGAGGAGCTGTGGGCGGAGCTGCGGCAGCTGGCGGCGGCGCCCGAATGCGTGGCTCTCGGCGAGTGCGGCCTCAATTACAGTAAGGACTTCTCCGAGCCGCAAGTGCAGCGCGACGTCTTCAGGAAACAGGTATGCCTCCGGTGTCGTCGGCGCCGCCCTGAGCGGAGCCGCATTGTTTGTTGTATGATGTACAATAAGTCGTAGGAAAACGATTTTCAACATTATTGTTATTTGAACGAACTAGTTTCGTGCTGACCGCGGCTGGACTTGACCAAGCAAACACAAATACATAAGCGAGCCGACAGTGAGCCGGGAGCCGGGTTATTGCACGTCAAGCCACGTCGTTGTATTTTTTCCCTTAGTGTACAACTTCTGTTTGTACACATTGGTAAAGATCGTGCACACGGTGTGCGACGAGATACTATTCCAGGATGGACGACGTACCTACGTCTGACTTCATCGGGGAAGTTGGTACAATGATGGAAGCTGGAATGACTACCGGCGTATTGAATACACCACTTAATTAGTAATAATAATAAATAACAATATAAAAAAGTAATAATAATTTTCGATAAAGATTTAGTTCAAATTGTAGGTCTGCGTCGTTGACAGTGGTGTTAAAACGTAACGCTCGTTCGTAAAGCTGACCGCATTAAATACATATGTCTGTCACCATCTGTTTTTACAAATAGATATAAATGAGCTTATCCAATTAAAGAAATTCCTCTGTTACGAGCACACGGCGAGAGGAAGCTGTAATACGGAGAGCGTCTCCGCCGTGGCTTACGCTAATTGGATGTTGGGCCGTGCGGCAACGCGTCAGAGAACTGCAATCGCTCGGTACATTAATAACAAATAAATCGTATTACACATTACGTCTTTGCGCGCCGACCTCACACGTAAGATACACAACGACAGCGTGGAACTCCGCCTGCGCTGAAGGTCAAATGAGGCCGCCAAGCTTATTGCAAGCGGGACAAGTCAAATCATTCATGTCGTTTGAAGATCGCTCGCTTCTGTCGGCCACGGCAATACTAGGGGTAGTAATACGGAAAACAAATGTTCTCTGTGCTTTCACTTTATCTGGCAAAATTCGTCGAGATCGTCGTGTACAAAAGTACCATTATATAAAATATATTTGACGGTTCAATATGTTGATATTCATTGAAGACGATTTAGTTGTTCTTAATAAAAAAATTCATTCTTGTGCTTTTGGAAGAGACAGACCTTTATCATGATTTAGTTTTATCGTTTTTTATCAGCTCGTCGCCGAGCGCACAGACACCGCCTGTGTAGAGATATCGCATGAGACCAGATCTGAATGATCTCGTGATAACAGCCGTTGGGTTTCGACCGTCACGCTATTACTTCTTAACAATCTTTTTTTTTACACATGTCAATTGTTTTCGCGATCATTGTGAAGATCCGAAAGGAAAATAGTCTGTGTCGTCCAAATGTTCCATTCTTCCAGAAAGTCATAAGGTTAATAACGCAGTGACCGCGCCCTCCGTGCGCTGCCACCGTCTGCTCGTTGTACAGTGTTCACTGGCTGGCGAGCTCGGTGCGAAGGCAATTAACATATGTACATTTTGCATGTCTCGCGCTCTAATGGAAGTGTTCTTGAAAGGTGAACGAATTATTTCATTTGGCGCTCATGTAACTCGCCGCGTGGTGTAATGGTCGAGTTATCAAGCGACAACGAAACCTCTTACTGGAGCGATGTAGATATAGAGTTATTTAATTATTTCTTTGCCTTTCAAAGGCATTATGCATCGTACGTTGCGTTGTACGGAGCTAAAGTCTCGAATCTTGCCAATGCTACACTATCATTCCTGATTGAATTCATCCGAAGCTACCGATCAACCCATGTCTTGAGACTCTCTAGCGCCCTCCGGCGTCTACACGCCGAGTTACGGACCCAGACACTCCATGGAGATTTGGTAAGAAAGCATCTCAGCCGCCGAACCAACTGCTAGTATTAGTTACAATTTGTAAGTGTTACATTCCACTTAGATTTTTCCACCACTCCGCCCTTTCGGAGTTTCTGAGGGAAGCAACGTTATTAAACATGTTCCACATATTCGTATCCCGCATCACGCGACGTCTTTCGTCTGGCGTGCGATTAAAGCGAACAATCGTTTCATTACTATCCGAACACGTCCCCTCGGCCGCCACACAGGCAGCGGACCGCGCTGGAACCTTAACAAACATATTATACGAAGAGAAGGATGTAAAGATGCCTAAGTTAGAAATGACAACACTATGTCAGTCCAACCGATTGTCTGTCGTGAGAAACTTTGTCGTAATATCAAAGCGGTATGACGTAATATAATTTAATTCCCCGTTTGCCAGAGTCGCATGTACGCTTGTCTCAGCGGCCGCGGTATTTATAGAGCGGTCTGAGGCGGCCGGTGTCCTCGACACTTTAGCATCTCGTCCCGATCTGCGACTGCAATACATCCGTTGTCATTAAAATGTACTTCGTTTCTTTTTTCGAGATGAGATGATGAATGCAGAACATAACATTTTAGTAAATCAGCGGATTATTACGGGTTTCGTAACATTTAAATTAAGAAGTGGCCGAGCCGAACATCGTCGGAGAGACAGACCTTTGATCTGAAGTGGACCGCCTCGACCTCGGTGGTGAGACAGCTATCAACAGGCTGAGGTATAATTAGTAGGATCAGGGAGGACGGCGCGTAACATGCACAAGCAGCGCTCTTAGCACACACACAATAAACGACGCAGCGCACGCGTCTTGCGGCCTTGTTATTTCGCGTGAATATCTTACAATTTGATCGATTGTGTTAACTTTCACGAGTGTGTCTGATTGGAGTCGCACAAGGATCAGGGGTACATGATATCGTCCCCGAACACGGGGAGATATACTCGTAGATAGTTTTTAACGGTTCCAGTATAAATTTTTAAACTATTTATTGAAAGAGTGATATTTAAAAGAATGTGAACGATGCTTATTAGTCCAGCCTTAACCTCTGTCGTCGTTTACCAAAATGTTTCTGTGTGCGATGCAAACCGAAGTGGTTTTTGGCAGCGGTCGATAACGATGTCGTACTTTATTTGCAGGTGGAGATGGCAGTGGAGCTCCAGAAGCCGCTGTTCGTTCACGAAAAGGAGGCGCAAGAAGACCTGCTGCAAATCCTGGAAGAGTTCGGGTCGCGGCTGCCGGCCGTGGTGGTGCATTCGTTCACGGGCTCGGCGGAGCAGGGCCTGCGCTACCTGGAGCGCGGCTGCTACCTCGGCATAACCGGCTATATCTGCAAGGATAAGTCGGACGGCGGCATCCGTCGCCTGCTGGCCGAGCGCCTGCTACCGCTCGACCGCCTGCTGGTGGAGACCGACTCGCCCTTCATGTACCCCAACATGCGCGCCTCCAAACTGCCGCCGCATGTCAAGGACTCCCTCACCGAGAGGTGATTTGATAAGACTACAAGTCACGCATAAATTTCCTTCAAACCAGAAGAGTGTAACTACTTTTCCAAATAAGACTTAATTGGAAAAGAAGCTGGCGAAACGTAGAAATAATGCTTGGGAAGGCTACTACTAGGGATCGTCAACTTATAGCATGTTAACGTGCTTCCTAGGCGTGTGTTAATAAAGTCAAATTTTCAAGTACTTGACGATATAATAATTGACGTTGACAACATCCATCAATCACAACGTGCTGACGATGTTTCCAGGTCGATGAACTTCGTGAACCGGTACTGCACGTTCCAGCGCAACGAGCCGTGCGCGCTGCCCGCCGTCGTGGAGCTGGCGGCCGGCTTCCTGGGCCGCAGCGCGCAGGACGTGGCGCTCGCCACCGCATTCAACGCGCTCAAGCTCTTCGGCCTCAGCCACTGACCGCCGCGCCCCGCCGCGCCCCTCCGCGCCCCGCCGACACCATTCACACGATTCATTTAATACTCTCTACGACTCCACAGATCACTCCCTATTTCTCTGTGCACACACTGCTTGCTGCGTTATCGATTTATACAAGTACCTAACGTGTGCCCGTCGTCGAGAAGAAAGACATCCCCGTCTCCGCGGAGTTCGTCCCGCCGCGCTGTGCGCTCGCACTCCACACTGCGCACTCCGCACTCCGCACTGCGTATTCCGCACTGCGCACCCCGCACTGCGCACTCGCCGCTGTCGCATCAGTGCCTTGAACGATCGCAATAAGATTGACTATTTGTAATTATATTGTAACAGCATGTTACCGCCCGCAGACATTATTTATGACTGATTTACGATAGGAAGTGCGTTCCTTCAGACGACGTCGAACGAATTAAGATAATTGTTAGTGTACGAGCGTCCAGTCCGTGCCGCCCGAGGCCGTGCTGTGCTGTGCTGTGCTGTGCCGACATGTCGACTCTTGCCAGCTACCTGTGTATGTGGGGGGAGGGGGGGGGCGCTCCTTGATCATGACATGGAATCAAATTGATATTAGCATCCAATAGAGGGAAGACTTGTTGTGTATTTTTATATTGTTTTGATTTTGCAAAATCAATGATAATTATAATGAAAGGAATATATAATAATTGTTATATTTATTATACACGCGAGGAGAGCCTCGGCGCCGCTTTGTTGTAATGAAAGGACCGTGAGCGAGGAGCATTCATTCTTTGTGTTAATATTATTTAGTTAGTTCGTTGTGGTCGGCGCGTGGCGCAGCGCGCGGCGGGCGCAGTGTCCGCGCGCCCGCTCTGCGCAGACCATATTCCTAGTTAAGATAATCAATTAGTTTCATCGAATATTGTAAATAGCTGTCGATGCGCCGCCGCCGCCGCCGCCGCCGCCCTCGGCTCCACGCTGGTAGTCACAACGAAATCAAAGACTGCAAGTATTAAATAAACGATGTCTATGGCTTTTGACAAGTTAATGTTTTGTAATGAATATTTTTTAATTATTTAATTATCGTGTCGCCGCGACGACGCTACTGTTATTGATTCCTTTATTTTTTGACAATCACTTTGTAGTTAGGTGTTAGGTGTACGATAGTGCCTTCGACGGAACGTCCTTTTGTGATACAATATATTTCTTAGATTGTACAGAATATTTCTTGCAATAAAAGTCTAAAATCATTTTGCGTTTTATTTGTACTGACCACACTGCCCGGCATTTGTGTTCAATAATAGCCTGAAAACGGAGAAGTTTCGGACTCAGTATCTGTCATTTCCCGTGGTAAAGTTGTTCGTAACGCAAACGTCTCGCAAAACGACTAGTGCGGGACCATCGGCGACCATAACCATTACAACACTCTGTTGGTAATGTGCCAAGCCGTGAACTGCACACCGTGAATGAAACTCACGGCACATCTTGTAGCTGGCAAGACCGTACACAACATATTCTTATTAGCATACAAGTTGAATCTATACAGGCAACTTGTAAAAGAAAGTAAAAAGTTATAATTCTTAAAATGATTATCAGTGTATCCTTACACGAGGTCGAGCCTGTCTCTCGAGGATCGACCGAGGAGTTTCACCGACACTACTTAAGTTATGAAAAATGACATGCGCATCGGGAGACTAGTTTCTTGGCCCAAAACATTTCTACAACCTAACTTACGCATATCCAGTTGGCTAGTTTGTGCGCCAGGGGGCTTCAGAGTTATGAAAATCTTGAGAATTTATTTTTACTCAGGCGTTTGTATCAATCTTTGATATTTTAACGATTTCCTATCTTCATATGCTAACCTGTTCAAAAGTGCTTTTTGTTAAGTTTTCCGATATCTTCTCTTAAACCTAATTTGAAGATACAAGAATCAGAGACGATTAATGGGTATGACAAAGCGCCTATTTCGAAGGAATCTTAAGAGCTCACCGAGGGCATCCTTCAAGGTCACGGTATCATGGTTAATTATTAATAGTTCGGACTCGAAACTAACTCAGAGCCGTGTGCTGCCGCGCCCCCAGTGCCGCGGTCGCCGGGACAGACTCCACCACCGGTGGTCACATCTCAATACACACAATAAAAACACCAATCACTATGTGCATAATTTATTTATTTACTTGACATTAATTTTTACAAAATTTATAAATTCTTTATATTTTGTTGATCAAAAATTGATCGTTGTTACGTCCTGCAAGAAGTGTAGTTAGTGAAATTAACAATTTGGAATTCGTTCGGTAGACACTAGTATGTGCGTCAGTGTCGAGGGAGGGGCGGAGGGCGGACACGCGGCTAGCTCCTGTCGAGCTTGCGCGGCGTGGAGGGCGGCGGCGCGGTGAGCACCTTGCGCGATAACCGCATCTGCCCTGACACTGGGTCGCGCCCGAAATACTTCACGTGGATCTCCGAGCCCACCTCGAGCCCCAGCGCCGACGGATGCTGAATCTGAACACATAAAGAATGAGGTCGGCGTCAATACATCGTTATGTCGTCGACGTCTCGGAGTGTTAGTGTAGTAATAAAGAATATGAAACCTTCCGATGGTCGAGCTGCGAGTTGTGCAGCAGGGCGGGCGGCAGCGCGCTGTGCAGCGCCACCATGACTCCCACGTCGCGTAGCTCCACCACGCGCGCCGTGTACACCGCGCCGAACTCCAGCTCGGGCACGCGTTCCGCGCTCATCCATTTCGCGATGTGCGCGCGCGCCTCCGCCAGCGCCGCGCCATTGGGTGCGAACACCGCGAACCGGCGCTCGTCGACCGCGTTCACCTGCCGTTAGGAGGCCTCAGGTCAGAGCGCGCGGGTCGTCCTCGCCCTCCCCTCCCCTCTCCTGCCCGGCCCCGCGCCCCGCTCACCTGCACGCCGGTCTCCACGTACAGCCGCTTGAGGTTGATGCCGGCCACGCCCAGCAGCTTGGCGCGCTCGTGCGGCTCCACCACCAGCTCCTCCATCACGGGCATGTTCTCCTTCTTGTCCTGCCTGCGGACGCCGAGCAACACTTGTCAGTATCCCCACCTCTTTGTACTTGCGAACTCTATGCGGGCGAGCGTACCTGGGCCTGTCGATGCATTTGTTCATGATGTCGATGATGCGGGCCTTGGCGTCGCAAGCGCGCTGCACGGCCTCCATGACCACCTTGAGCGGCAGGCCGGCCACCTTCACGTCGGCCTGGAGCGCTGTCACGCCGCGCTTCGTGCCCGCCACCTTGAAGTCCATGTCACCCATGTAGTCCTCGATGCCCTGCGCCGCAACATCGTCAAACTGTTTAACATTCTAATACACGTATATAACCAATCCTACGGGAAAATGTACATACCGTACATTTGTCCGTATCATTGGAAAAAATATGAACCCTGCATATGTACGGGAAGTTAGGTTAGATATAGTGATGTGTCGTGAGGACGACGGGAATAGGAAGTCTCACCAACAGGTCGGTGAGGATGCGGTAGTCATGCATGGCGCCATCCTGGAGGCGCGACACGAGCCCCACGGCCACACCCGCCGCCGCCGCGCTCAGCGGCACGCCCGCGTCCAGCAGCGCCAGCGACCCGCCGCACACCGACGCCATCGAACTGGAACCTGACGCCGCGTTCTCACTCTCTCACTCTCCCACTACACTCTGCCACTCGCGCTACAGTCTCTGCACTGTAGCGCGAGTGTACCGGGGTCACGCCGAAACCTAACGACACATGCAATGAGCTAAGCACAACTAAAAGTAAAATATATTATACTTAAGATATATTTTGTCTTGTAAAATAAAACAAATAGTCAAGACTGAAAAAATCACGAGCTGGCGTGAAATCTGTTATTTTAATACTACAGGTCGGAGAGTGAATGATTCCATTTAGTGACCGGTACTGGCGAGCCGGCACGTGGCGCACGGTGTGACACGGTGTGACACGGTGTGGCACGGTGTGGCACGGTGTGACACAGTGTGGCACGGTGTGGCACGGTGTGGCACGGTGTGACACGGTGTGACACGGTGTGGCACGGTGTGTGGCGGCGCAGGGTGCACTCAC
>JAABKM020000009.1:1382-43214 GCA_016277805.2 Papilio aristodemus | reverse complement strand
GTGTGGCACGGTGTGGCACGGTGTGACACGGTGTGACACGGTGTGGCACGGTGTGTGGCGGCGCAGGGTGCACTCACCGTTGGACTCCAACACCTCCGAGGTGAGGCGCACGGTGTAGGGCTGGTGCGGCACGACGGGCGCCAGGCCGCGCTCGGCCAGCGCGCCGTGCCCCGCCTCGCGCCGCGCCGGCCCCGCCCCCCGCGCTGCGCCGCCCACCTCGCCCGTCGCGTACGCCGGGAACTCGTAGTGCAAGAAGAAACTCTTCTCTTTCGCACCGCTGTCGTCGCATTTATTTATTGTTAGTAATTCTACATAATATGTTGCCGGTGAAAGTTTTGTTACTAAATAATTGTGCCGGCAGCGGTACCTGGTGATGGCGGTGAGCGGGTCCAGCTTGAGCGCGCTGTCGGGCGAGTCGAAGGCGACGGTGCACAGCACCTGCGTCTGCCCGCGCTGGAACAGGGCGCTGCCGTGCAGCGGCTCGTATAGCGACACCTGCAACACCGCGCGCTCGCTCAGCTGTCGCACTGCCGCAACGTGGCGGTCGCAACACCTCTATCACCGTCGCCCACCTCGCACTGGATGTGCCGTAGCTCGTCGAGCGCGCGGCCGTCGCAGCGCGTGTCCGTCTCGAAGATGAGGTCGCGGAAGGTCTGCCGCAGGTGCGCGTTGAAGCAGTTGAGCAGGGTGGCGGGGTCGCCGGCGTCGCGCAGCTGCGCCACCACCGTCTGCCGCAGCTCACTCAGCGCCGCGTCGCGCGACGTCTTGTCGTGGCTGAAGTCGCTGCGAAGCGCGCACCACACTACTCACCACGTCACTTACATTACCTCCTCGCAACATTTAGCGCGGCCGGTTTGTCTCTTGTGTACTCCGCGGCAATTGTTGTGTGTATTTAATTTGAACTTGCACGAAAGTAAGAAAATTAAGACTATCGATCAAGAATTCAGTTTTTCAGGTTTAGTTATAACATCATTTGACGAAAATAATATATAAAAATATTGATTGTATTCATTTTCTCGGAAAACTTGAAATTGTAGTGCCTAAAATATATCAACTTTATATAGTTAGCGTCAGGCCGCTGCGCTAGATGGAGGTGACAGGTGAAAAGTCACCTGAGTATCTCTCGTATCTTCATGGTGGTCAGAGTCCTGACGGCGTCTGCGGCGGCGGGGTCGAGCTGCGGCGGCGCCTCGTACTCGCGCTTGCGCTTGCCGTGCGACTTCGCCAGCTTCTCTATGGCGCGCACGATGTGCTGCGCTTCTTTCGCACCTACCGACAAAATTACTTCTTTATCATAAAAACTTAAACCTAAGCTGCTGGCTGCAGCACAAATGTCACAAAAACAATCTGAAATTCACTATTAGGAACGCAAACAATGGTCGCAACTTCATAATACAACAGCTTTGACTTACATTCATACCTAGTTTGATGGCCTTCAGCAAGTCTTGCTGCAGAATGTCGTCGGCGAAGCCCTCCAGCATCACCACCAGGTTGCCGGTGGTAGCCGCCACCACCAGGTTCAGGCTGGACTTCTCCAAGTCGCGCCGAGTCGGGTTCACAATTATTTCATTTTCTATTTGTCCCAACCTGAAGTGGGTTGGTGCCAGTTTACATATTAAACTGAATTAAAAAAATTATTACTTATTTTGGCTTATCTTAAAATATGTTTAACGAAAAATTACATTAAATCATTTAAATAGGTTTTGTTGCAAAGTACAGTTAAAAAGCAGTGGTATTCCAAGGGGGTACATTGCTTCTCCAGTTCACTAAATATTTAGTGACCTGTTTGTAGTAAAAAATAATAGGAATGGAAATTGAATAAAACAACTTATGACCTAACTGCCCCGATAGGTCCATTCCAAGGGACATCTGAGAGTGCGAGCGCGGCGCTTGACGCGTTGATGGCCACCGTCTCCGGCAAGTTGGTGCCATCCACTGCCAGCGTGTTGCACGCCACCTGCGTGTCGCTGGTGAAGTCCTGAGGGAACAGCGGGCGCACTGATCGGTCCACCAGCCGAGACGTCAGGATCTCACGCTCTGTCGGACCTGTTGGAAATTAAGGACCACACCACACAATGTTTAGCAGAAACATCTCATTTGATTCACAATAAACATGTATTGTAATAATTAACTTTATGTGATCATCACAAAAATCTACTTTTAACTTTTCTCAATATACATAATTTTAAAGTGGTGAACTGACATGAAACTATCATTTAGGCAACACTGTTGTTTTATTACATTGACAAATTAAGTTAGTTCATATTACTATATCAGTATTGCTAGTAAATTTTATTTTTTTTCTTTAACCATCAGGCTTTCTAAGTATGCTAGTTTAAAATAAGGTGATTTGTGTTTTAATTATGGATTAAATTTTATACCCAACTCTCTTCGAAGAAAATTAGTTGGTATGCGGCCTGCAGCGGCTGCTTTTTGTCTATAATCAACTACAAGTGGTAGGAAGGATGCAGCACTGGCTTTTGCTTTAGCAACCACCGTAGATAACACACTGGTGTTGCCCAATGTGGCAACACATGCACCGTCTGCAAACCTTGCATACCGTCCCGTTGACAGTTTTAATGTTGTTCTGAAAAATAAATACACACACTATGTCAACAAATTTATACATATATGAAACTATCAACATCAGTATAACACTTCTTAAACCAGTAAGAAGTACTTAAAGATTCTTTCTTGTCAAAGCTAGTGATTGTGATTGCTATTAGGTGAGAGAGGTGTAGACATTTGAATGAGGTATTGAGGCTAAAACATTTAATTAAAATCATGTTCACTTAAAAATTTGTCTCAAAATTCTGATGATTTTGAGGGCCTTAAGTCTCTTAGTTCCAAGCCTTCTCGGTGGCTCAGTGATATTACGTATACGGTACGGCTGCAACACTGTGTGTTTCAACTTGATATCAGCCGGGAGTTTCAAATTTGTGCTGGATATGGCGATAGGCTCACCCCCTATCACATTATGGGACGGAAAAACATACGGCGAAATGTGGGTGCTCTAGGTGCACCTCTGTATACCCCTTCGGGGAAAACAGGCGTGAGATGTTTTTTTTTAAACATAACCTCAAATACTCACCCATTTGAAAAAGGAACTTCTATTTCACCCACGTTCATTTGTGATGAAATAAATCGACAGTAGCATAGTCCTCTTACTTTTAATTTTGACAAAATAAAACGTTTTCTATTTAACATTGTTATTTACAATAAATTACGGTTATCATAAGTTTAAACTTTCTAAATTTGCACTGTTTCTGCTTTTAGTGAGCTTTATCTTCGAGTTTTATTCTCAAGACAAGATTAAGATTCTCATTTATTTTATAAGCCAAGAGTATGATAAATAATATGAGGACAAATTTTTGCCTCCTAATTAAGTAAAAACAACTGAATCTTTCTGAAGTTGATATTTGATTGACAATTTGAAATTGTCAAAATAGAGTACTAGAATACATTAAACTATTAAATGTCAAATTCAGACGTCTAATTGATTGACCATTTCTGATAAGTAAAAGGTTTATTTAATTAAAAAAAATAGTAAAATACCAATAAACCCTTTTAACTAAATCTATGTAAGTAAACAAATTCAGTGATTTGGCTAATGAAATTCTGGATGGAACGAATACATACACAAACATAAGTGCATTTATATGAAGACTGTACGTCTTATTTAGTAGCTAGAACTAGAATGTATAACATTAGTTAACTCAAAAAATATCGCAAATAAATGTTGCGGTCAATAACTTTACTAATTATTTTTTTTTTGTGCACGACATTGAAGTGTCAACTGTCAACATCAAAATTACCTCCAAACGCAAAGTAAACATTGTTTACGAAGCTTTTCAATAAATAATCGTAAATTAAAAAAGAGGCGATGAGAAAAGTGCATGGGAACGATTCTTTTCAGCGCATAAATTATTTATACCAAGTAATTTCCCAATTTTATTTATTTTTATTCTTTTAAGATGGATTAAGTTCATCTTTTTAAGTGTTTTGTGGTATATACAGGCAAATGCATAGGGAAGTTGTATAGAGAATTTTTATCACTAACCTAGATGTTACAGGTTTCTTGAACTATATGGTGAAATTATTGTAATTCAAAAACCCTCTATGGTCTAAAAGGCAACTGACATATTTAATATTTCTTTAGAATCGTACTTCGTTTATACATTATAGTAATAAAACACATAAATTGTGTATAAAATTTGTTTTAGTATACATTTATAATTTCAGATAAGTAAATATATGGCTGATAGAAATATAGCATTGTCTTCATATTACGGCAACCTCATAATCAATGTTGGAAAGAAAAATGTCTTGAAAATGTAAGTAAGCTAAACCAATTTTACTAAATCAATGTCAGTTCCAAGTTAATACTAATTAATTAGCAATGGTTAAAGGAACATGCATATATCTTGGTGGTGCAATGTACCCACAGTCTGCAAGTGTTGAGATGTTCACAAGCAATGGATTGCTCTTTTAATGTTTTCTTACAAAATTCTCTTGTAATGCCCTATACCATTTCTATGACTATTTTATTTTCAGACATCCAGATATAAAGAGGCAGGTATGTAAAAAGTGTCGCTGCATCCTTGTTGATAAGGTTACAGCAAAAATGCAATTGCAGACAAAAAGCAAGAGGAAGTTCATGCAATGGAAATGCAACACTTGTGGAACCAAGAAGATGTTTCCTGTAGATCAAGACAGGGATCACCGTGTGTGGCTTGAGAAGCCGGAAGCCGTTGTTGAAGTTGTCTCGTAAGGTACAATTAAAGCAGGGAATGGCCTGCAATGAAGTACATATACAGAAATGAAAAGTCTGTTGTGGACAGAAATGTTGTGACATACATAGTAATAGTAACACTGGGAGACACTGAGACAATCCATCAATTCCTTCTTGCCAAGGAGTGCATGTAATTTAGAGTTAAAAACTGTAGTTTGTCCATTAAATAAATAAATAAAGTCAACATAACATGTTTCATTTTTAACATCCAAAATGGCACTTAAATATTTATGCTTGAGTCTCATATAAAATTTAATAAAAATATAATTAGATGAGAAACAAGTTGTGTCCATTCCTTGCTCAAGTCAGTAGCGTACCTGGAAGTTTTGCCGCCCGGGGCGATCTCCAGTTTGCCGCCCTTTCTATTATAGGAATAATATTCTAAATCATATAGTTAATCATAATTTATATAAATCAAATATTAAACTTATAATAATCATAATAATCATTTATCATTCAAGAAAGAAAATAAATATGAAATGAATAATTTGCCTTTTACAACTATAAGTAAATATAAAAAAATGCCGCCCCAATGTAAGTGCCTACCGGTGCGGACCGCACCCCCCACCCCCTAGGTACGCCACTGGCTAAAGTATTCCCAAAGTTTTAAGATTTCCTAAGCATATTATCAGACTGTCTGCCAGGGACTTTATTGAGGCATGTAATGAAAGTCGTTGCAAGACTGTATCGTTGAAAGAGGCAAAAAGCGAGTGCAGCGCGCGCGAGGGACGGCAGTCCTTATTGGAAGTAGTCCACGGTCGGTATCGGTACTGGCCAACACTGCTGGTATAGTCTCAACTATATTTTTTTAACTTTATTATAAATTTATGTTGATAAGCATCGTATACATTTTGTGAAATATCAATAAGCTTTATCACAATTTAAGTTGAGATCGTAAATGTTTTATGGCGGCGACGGTCGCATGTCGGCCGCACAGCGGCGGCCGCGGCCGTGTCCCGCTGATGATGGGACTCGTCGCAAAGTATTTTGTACTCGTGGCGCTCATCACTATCATCCTCACCATTCTCTTCACGGAAACAGAAATGAAGTATATAAATAGAAATGTCGCGAAAGACGCACAAGACGTTGTCACCGACCCGTTCGACAGGAATGAAATAATAAATAATTATCTCAAAGCGGACGAAGTCAAAACTTTAAAAAAAATAAAAATGAAGGCTCGCGCTCTGAGTTTGACAGTAAAGCCCAAAGGCAGTCTGTACAATATAAAGGGTCTTGAGGAGGAGCCGCGAGGGTTCCAGCAAGACGCCATCATGAATCTTTACATGTCGCCGGCGGGCTCGCGGCGCGCCAAGCAGGACGCAGACGACTACCTCAGCTCCAGCTCCAGCGTCGAGATGCAGAACTGGAAAGAGGAGTGGAAAGACATATGGCTGGCGAAGAAGCTGGAGGCACTCAACTCGTCCATTCCCAAAGGCGATACTGTCAACATGGCTGCGGCGAGTAAGACTTTAAGATCATAATACAAAATAAAACACGGATAACCGTGTTTTACTTTGTATTATGCACTTTTTATATATTTGATAATATATAATGAAAAAAATGACCCGAAAGTACACGTCGCTGAACGACTAGTAAATCAATCCGTGATTGCAATAATTTATCAATAGGAATATCAGGTATGTAAACCAAGCTTTATCAACACAATCAACTCGTACTCGACCTTGGCCGACGGATGCAGCTCCATTACTCCCTTTTACCTATTAAATGTAAATTCAATAATTACTATATTCAAGGGCCGTGGGGGGTGCCGTGTGGCGACCCCAACCAGCACGACATGCCATGGGGGACCTGCATGCTGCCCATGGAGTGCGAGTCCGAGTTCCGCATCTACCGCGGTGACTTCTCTTGCGGCCGCACCACCTTCATCTGCTGCGCGCTACAGCTTTCCACCTATGACATGTACGGCGGCTTCGACATCTCCTTCCAGGAGTCCAGCTTGGAGACGGACTCTGAGGAGAAGAGGGTCAGAGATGTGGACTCGAGAGAGAGGAGGGAAAGGAAAAGAAAGCGAGAGAAACGAAAACGTAAGCGTGATAGAGATAAGAGAAAGCGCAAAATCAAAAAAAATATTCAGAATATCATTAAAGAAATAAGGAAAATACTGGACAGAGCGTACAAAAACGGTACGGCGATGAGAAAGCGGAAGACGAAGCAGCTAAAGAGGTTCATCAAGGAGTTGAAGAAGCAATACAGAAAAGACCGGCAGTCCGTAAAGGACATTCACGAGATGGAGATAATTAAAGTGGACGCCGCACTCATGAAGAAGTTGAACCAAATCAGGCAGGTCAACCGAAACTTCATGCAGAACGCCACGTTCAGGGAGGTCGTGATCAATGGCACCATGAACAAGAAGCAGGCCAGGATGCTGATGGAGTCGTACCCCGAGCTGGAGGGCTACATGACGCGGCGCGCCGGCGCTCCCGCGGCGCATCTCGCGGCAGACCCCACGGATTATGATGTCGAGTATGGATACTTATATTATTAACTATTAAAGATTTTATGGTTTGACGGAATATTTTCCGCTGTATCGAGCGATTCAATTACAGTTTATCTTGTTCATTTATATACACATACGACGAGTTAAGTACAGGTATCCACCAAGATATTGTCTATACCCGGTGGGGCTTCGGACTAATAATTCACTGTTTTATTTTCTCCAATTATTTTATCCTTATCAAGTGTAACATAAGTTCACTACATGAAACGACACCTAGTAAGTTTAAGTTAATTTAGCAAGGATTCGTCTCATAATTTAATCTACGTCTGCCGAAGTCGTAATAAAGTTGTCGCCAGAAGTGTATCCTCTTACTGTACGGTGCCTTGAGAACTTGAAGATCTCTTCCAATACGTAAATAAGGCAGATCAGGGGCGTGGATTTTCGGCCAGTTTACGGAAAGGCCATCCGAGAGGTCCGATGTTGGCTTTCTGTAAAAGTAAGTAATTAATGATATCTTTTAGAAGAAACTCTAGGAATAGAAGGCGATTCCCGCAAGTTCCAAGAGGATTTCTTTTTCTTGTTACCAGAAGCCTGTTAACGTCTTGTTTCACTATGTGGTCCATTGGGTTCAGAGGTCAGCTCAAACGTTCGTATATAGCGGGCGAACGATAGAATTCAAGTTAGTTGATAGTTTTGTATAACATACCCCCGAGGGTATCGCATGTCTCTACGTCTGCTAACAGCGGAGTTGCAAGTTTTGTCCAAAGTCAGTTGACAAGAACTTGATATGACCGAGGCCAGTCTTAATAAGTTATATGCATATAGTACATTTAAGTTATTCAATTGCGAAACTTACCCATGGATAATGAAATTACACAAGAATGTAGTCGCGCTGTCGATTGCAAATTTATCGCTCTCCGTTTGAATAGTTTTGTTTAAAATAACGTAAGATTTAAAGTCGCCGTGACCCGCGAAGTCAATATTTTTAAAGAATTCGTCGTGATCCCCCATCTTGCCTCTGTATGCGAACTCCAATAGATACACATTTCCGCGTCGAGCGTGACTTTCTGCGTCGTCGATCAATGCTCGCAGCACCAGGCTGTCTCCAAAATAATATAAATATTCCATTTGGTTATTTTCTATGGTTTTGTTGCCAAAATAAAAACGTCTCACTTCTGCTGCTTTTTCAATTCTTTTCATCTCACTATCGAAATTAAGATCGTATGGCAAAAATTCAGCAAAATTGGCTTCCATTCTTTTGGCATAATTCAACGTGAAATATTCCTTGGTTTTCAAAAACAAACCTTCCAAAGAAGCAAATACGAACATTAGGGGTATGTTAGAAAATCGCCCTTTCCTTATGATTTCCGATGGTGGTTTGCATACAATCGCCTGCGCGCCGGCCAGCGGCCGCTGCACGCACGGCGCGAAGCCGACTCTCCCGTCGGTGAAGCTGTTAGCGAAGCGCTCGTTAACTGTGGTTAACACGTTTACTGGAACGTTTTGATACAATTCCAATAATGTATTTGGATGTTCCAACTCGGAGACCGTAAACGCTTTCGCAAAATTTTTGGCGGTGCACAGGGGCTGATTGTCGATTGCCCAAACTGCGCCGCTAGAGCCGGACTCGATGACGGCTTTTTGAAATAAGCCTGCGCTCGACTTGGACAGTATAAGAAGTTCGACGCACGCCCCGCCGGAACCTGTTCCGTACACGGTTATATTATTTGAATCGCCTCCAAAATTTTCTATATTCTTCTTTACCCATTTCAAAGCCGCTAACTGGTCTTGTAAGCCCGCGTTGCCCGTAGCCTCGTCTGTTCCCAGGCAGAGGAAGCCTATCGGGCCGAGCCTATAGTTAATAGATACAAAGATGACGCCGTGTTCGACTATCGGAGCTACGCCGTCGGTAGGCCCGGAACCATAACGAAAGAAGCCTCCGTGCACGTATAGTAGTACGGGAAGTGTTTCGTTCGCCTTTTTTCTGGGGATGAAAACATTTACTATGAGGCAGTCTTCTTCGCCGACACCCAGCTGGGGACAGATTACTTCTCGATCGGCCTCAAATGTCTCTCCCCACGACTGCGGCGGCTGCGGCGCCTGTGGACAGCGTGAAGCGAATTGTACATAGGCGAAGTAAATTAACTTTAATTTAGGTTCGATTACGAACCCCATTACCAGAAAACAGTATTTTTTACAAATTCACATATTTATTATAAATTTGATAGGAACCCCGGAGAAGATAGGACATGTTGTTAAGATGAGATTAATTGAAAGTTGCGAAGAGAAGTAATAACTATTCTATTGTATTATTGACATCGCGTCGGCGTGCGGACATAGCCACGCCCCCCGACTAAACGCATTAAATATATCTACACGTAGTATTTTTTGTTAAATTAACTTGAACGAAACTACCTTAAAACGAAGCAATCCTTTAGGTGCCGCGGCGTACGGTATGCCGAGGAAGGCAAAGTAATCGCCTTGCTTCGCCAGCCGGCCTCGTACAGTTCCGCTTTCAGTCACCACAACATCTCTGTGCACTCCGGCGACAGGTTGGTTCTCTTTGGCGCAGCTATTGTGGGCGAACAACAGAAGAACTAATGTCACAATCAATAATTTCGACGCCATTTTATACATATTTACGTATCGCGCCGCCCTCAGCTCTGCGGCCCTCGTCTATTATCGCGCTACTCTTAATGCCACGCTTAGAAAAACGTTATGGGATCAGGAAATAACCGACTCACTAGTGTTAAAGTAAAATAAATGAGTGAACAACAGAGATCCAACTTAAGTTGCTCGCCTACGTGTGCAGAGGCTGCCAGCGACGTTGAGGAATTCATTAAAATTTGTTATTTATGCCTCATTGGCACGGGGCAGGTTAATATTTTTTTTATAATACTATTAAAGTTTCTGCAGGTGCCGTTTTAGCTATTATAACATCGATGGCACTGAACGAAACGTTGTTGGTCTCCGCGGTGTAAAGAGTTATGTCTCGCTACTGAAATCTGTGGGTCGCCGGCTGCCCGGTTAGTTGTTAATGTTGATGTCACTTTCACTCAATGAAAATACGTTTCGTGCTGTAGTTTTCTTTCGTCTTTTTTTGCGTTTAGTTGTTTGTTTACACTAGCAAGATGTCGACGAGTCGTTTAAGATTTTCGTATCAATTCGAGGGATGATTCGTAGCTGTGGGGAATGAATGAAAATTGTTAATTCTTAAACGAAAAAACTTTCTAAATCCAAAGCAAAGGAAGAAGCTAAGTAACATCAAACTTTACAAAATTTGTTTCGGGAACGACGTTAAAGTTAATCGAGGCTCGAGGGCCGGGCGGCCCGGGGGACGCGGGGGACGGGGGAGCGCCGCGTCGAGTTCGATCGTCGTAAAAGACCAGTTGCAGGCTTCACATAAAATCCGAGCAGAAATGTCAAATCTTTTGGATATACATACGGCTAAAGAATTGCCTCAAGGCATAAAATCTCGAGGGAATTTCGTAAGAAATTGCTACAAAGAATGTCGACGATGTAATAAAAAGCGAACGATTCTGGTATTACTTACATTAGCCGAATGCCGAATGCGAAGGGCGCGCGGCTGGCGGGCGTTCGGAAGGCTTTTATCTAGCAATGGATCGATGCAGTCCGACAGCCGATATAAATATCTTTACTTTTTACGTGTTATATGTTCTCCACGAAAATAAGTCATGCCTGGACACAATGTTGTCATTTAAATTAACAAGCCGAAGCAGTACTATTAAAACAAAAAAGAAGATTCTCCATTTAAACATTATGTAAAGGAAGGTATTTAATTTCGTAGTAAAATCTTGTAATTTTTGCCATATTTGTTTTATTAGAATGAGGTTAACCAGTTCGTAGGAACTGACTGTCGGGATAGATTCAGTCGACGCCTATAGAACGATCTGTTCACCACGTAAATCCTCCTTCCTGATGACATCAGATCTTACGGCCCACGTTATTCTTGCGCAGTTCATAAGATGCTTGTGTGTGATTGTACCTTTCCTGTCATTGTACAACTATCTCATATTTACTGACAACTTTCAGTCTTTTCAAAGTCCCAATATTTTTTGATTTTCTTCTATATTTGACATTGTTGCGCCCATCTAAATGAGTGATTTATTATTCTGTTGTTTTTGTTTGCTATCAAATGTCTCCCCACTTCTATACTACTACCAGAGTCCAACGGGCCGGAAGTTCAAACTCGACCCTCGTATTTTTGAACATTCAGACCGAATGGCGTCATCTGCTTCGCGCCTTCGTCCGAAATATCTTTTTTACCAACTTCACAGTTACATTACCTCGACTTAACAACACATCTCAACGTTAACAATTATTGTATAATTAACTAATAAATTTAACACTGAAAAACTTTAGTTTCTTTCAAAAATAATGTCATATTTACATTATTTTTCTTGAATCAATCAAGAGTCGATTGCGAGCGTACTGCCCATTGTACTGTTTACATTTGTCACTGTCTTTGCGCAGCGAACGACGCTCGAAGCTCGCGCAGAATTCGTAAACAAAAGCTACATTATAATAATGACGGAGTTGCTTCATCACTCTATTAGAGTGGAATGAATATTTTATACATTTGTTTTCTACAACAATAAGCGGTAATTTAAAATCTTTTTAAGAAGTGTACTGACAGACGATATTAGTTGACGCGACCGTCCCGGGTGTGTAATGCCGTTAGCTTTTACTACAGAGTAGTACAGAAGCACAGAAGATGCATACGTGAGCTGAGTTACGATTGTTTTAATATTGAACTGTAACAGTTCGCTGTCGCAGTAACAACAACTCGTTTTAGTTAATGTCCCAGATACAATGTTGCCGTTGTTTTTGTTCCAAGACAGAACATAAACAAAGTGTTTTGTTAAATTAATCGGTTGTGACCGCTCGGTGCGGCGATCATCGCCCACCATCGCTTATCACATTAACTAAACGTTATGTCTTATTTTTTTTTTTCAGGAGAGCTTTTGAATTATAATGTAACTTAGCGGCGCCTCGTCTTGTTTTAATATAAGTAGGCCGCAAATACACCCGATGTTAAGTGACCGCTTCCAAAAGGAAACTTCAACACGTAGGTAAATGAGTTGCAAATACGTTACTTTTATTTACTTTTGGAAGATAGAAGAAGGATAAATAAAAAAAGGTTTTCCGTCTCTTCACCATCCCCACTTCTGTAATGTTGCCAAATGTAGAATTTTTCTACGTTACGCTTGTCTGCTGTAAGGTCGTGGTTTATCACCGGTCGAGCCGACCTTATGCCGTCGTTGCGGCCTCTATCACTGATAGAGCTCTGTCCTTGTTGATGTGTCGGCGACGGTCGGCCGGGGCGACTTTGTTTTGTTTTTGCCACAGTTAGTTTATAGAACAAATCGTGTCGTTCGAAAGTTCTGTCCGTAGTGTTAAAAGTGTCGTCGTCGTGAACGACTTTGGTCGTTATAATAGACGTAGGCCTATACCGCCGGTCTCCCGGCCGGTCACACTACGAATTAATTTGCCTTACAAAATATTGTTCACTAGAACAGCAGCTCCGTCCCTAAGTTACGCTACCATTTCTACGAATACGAAAACTACGAATTCTTTGAATATTTAGCAAATTATTCCGACAAGGATATGTCGCCTGTATATACAAACGTAAAGTTTGTTAATCGTAAATGTATGTATGTTCAGCGAACAACATAGACTGACTGGTCAGCTTCAGCGCCGGCCTCCGCTAATAGCGCGCCGCAGGGAATGTATTATAACAACTGACTACAACCTGTCGCCCCCTGTTCTGGCTTGGCTCTACTACAGATCTGCATAGGTAACTTTTTAACACCAAAATTTATTTATAACGACAGTGAAATTAACGTGAAATGTTTGTGACGAAGTTAATGTTACAAAATAGCATTATTCATATTTACTGAGGAGTCGTGAAGAATAATAATGAGGACGATGATGACGGGGAAGGCCCGCAGTCGCCGCGGAATAATTGGCGAGCTCAGGGGGGCCGCCAGCATTTTATATTCCTACTAAATATAATGTTACGTTATTATTTATTACGAAGTCTGACAATACACCAAGTGACGAAAAAACGTAAATTGTAGAGTGGCCCTCACTTGTCATGTTGATGCCACGAGGTCGTTCTGTTATAAAGAAAAACTTTAATGCCAAAGCATTCCACGTTATTATGGTTATGAGAAACAATGTTATAGTGCAGAATCCTTTGCACGCGGCGGCGGCGGAGGAATGCGGAGCCACAGTACAACGCTTGTAACAATTGGATGGTCTGCCGAACACGCCGCACACGCCGCGCCGCGCGCATACCAATGACCTTAACGTGAACTTCTATTGTATCAGTTCATTTAATATTTTGACATACATAACTTTTCTTCTTCTCTTGTATATTAAGCTGCAGAGTGTATTTCGGTTTTTTCTTCATAGGCAAGCTACAAAGATTGTGATACACAATTTATAATAAATGTACGTATTTGTACACGGGTATATTTGAGTTTATTTCTCTTAGCTATAATTGGTATAACTAGACAGAAGACAGACAGAAGTGTTCTCCCGCAACAGTATTTGTTCCGCGAAGGACTGCATTACATTCATTTTAATAGGATATTGTGCGGGCATTTCGTAACGTTTCTCAATCTTCTTTCACTCGTTACTACAATATGCTCGCTCGAGTCATAAAAGCATGCCGTTCTTAATTTTAGTCCCAACTATTTCTCTATTTCTCGCTCGACGTCTATAGTTACATTCTAAGTAAATGTGGCCAAAGACATCCTTAAGCTAATGGTATCAATGTTAAAGTAAACTTCCTCAACCAACTATAGAAATTATTACTTTAAAATAGGGACCTTTAAAATAGCAGGTTGCTTTATAATCAATTAAGGTTTTATCGATTTTTATTCTATAATGTTACTTTTTAACGATCTAATGTAGTTCACATCCGGACCGAGTACTTATATGGGAGTTTGAAGATGTACGTGAGGAAGATTCTCAGCGGCTTATTGAGCAACTTCTTTTAATAACTTGTCACATATGTTATTATCGCACGAGCAAGTATCGAAGCTTGTTTTAAAAACTATTTACGATGAAATTTGATACGACATTTGATAAAGACTGAAATAAAATATAAAATAAATTTCATAAAGTCAGGTTCTGGACGTGTTTTATATGTTTTACGACATTTAACGTCATCGTTATATTATATTTTTCACGCAGATACATGAACAAGTGACAAATATTTAATAAATTTGTGTATAGATCGATAAATGACCGAGTAAACGAGTCGTATTTAATACTGGCGCTCAGTTCCGCGTCGACTAAATGAAATAAGAGGGATTTCTTCGTCGATTCAATTAGCCGCGCCGAGGGAAAGACTCGGAGTCGATAGCCATCACACCGCTCCCCTCCGCGCCCTCTGCGGCCCTCTCGCTTCTTCCGGCTTTCTCTCGTTTAGTCATGAAGAGGCAGTGAATATTGAACATGGAACTTTGCAATTATTGAACTAAACGCCGCGACTTTACATTCTGCTACAAACATTACATTCATCACGAAGCTTTCATGGCTTGATTTATTGATGTATATCGTATTCGCGTTATATTCGTGTGAATGCCTCAGTAGAAACGTTAGCTAATGAGAGTCGCGGCGGACGGCGGCGTTGTAAGCACTAGTTCCGTTGTCACATTACACAATTTGTTTTAATTAATGTGATCGCGAGAGGGCCTCGCCGCTCGGCGGCTAGTGTAACGTTTACATAATACGTCGTACATCGTACGACAACGTGAGACGTATGTAGTTGCACAAACCCCGAGGCCTCACTCCGCCAGTGGAATTAGCCTCAACTATCAGATTAATACATTTGTGTTATGCGTTTTGATAAGTTTTAGGTAACATGCTTTAAATTTGAGAATATTGTATAAATGAAATAAATGTGAGATAAATGTGAAATAAATGTGTGTATGAAATAAATAAATATATATGTTACGGGGCTGTAGATGCCCGCCGCGTCCCCACTGCCGCCTCCCCCGCCCGTTGTGATATTGCCGAAACTTACGTCAATATCAAAACCTCTTCGCCATAATCTGTAGTGGTATCATAAGTATGTTAGGCAACTTACTTGCTGATATATTTTATTTATACCGCACGAGGTGACCCGCAAACATCATACCGACAAAAAGCTGAATCATAATTGCAGCATTTTTCAACTTTTGTAAACAAATGTGCTCAAAAATAATCCGGAAAAAAGAATTCGTAATAAAAAAATGCTCAATATGAATATGAGGTGTGATTATTAAAAAAACTTCACTTTTAAATTTAATTGACTTCTCGGCGACGAGACGAACATTTTGCAACTATTGTAAAATTAACGAACTTTGACTATACTATTATTGTATTATTTAGTTTATGTTCAAAATTAACAATCATTAAAACATAGTAATAAAATGGTACCGACCGAAATATTTACCCAGGCCGGCGGGCGGAGGGCGCAGTTAATTACGGGCTTGACTTTGTCATCTCTTAAATACATACACTAAGTATGTACACATTAGATGGGCATTAGCACCACATCTCACAGAGATCGAGTCTACTGTCATAGTTATTGATAGGAAAGTAAAAAAAAGTAAAAAAAAGATAAAAGCTGCAGTAGACAGTGTGATCGCCCGCGCCCGGTCATATTTGCTCACAATATTTATTTAGTCGCGAATAAACAAACGAGATTCGCGAATCAACTTTATTTCAAATGCAATGTATTTTCCATCAATATTTATGAAGTCGATGGTTTGTCAATTTGTTCTGTTTGAATTTTTGGATAAATAATGATGGTGGTATCGTTTGAGTACAATGCGTGCGCGATGAGAAGATCCCGACGACTCACTGTATCTCGTAGTCTGTCATCTCGTAGCGGCCCTGTACTCTGCTTCGTAGATAATGAATGCCGCCATGTCATTAGTTACGTTGGATCACCAAACTGCACAGGGTCACCCGCTGCCCTAATCTGAAAATAACTCAAAACGTCATGTATGTCGGTCTGGCCGTTTCGGACTCCAATCGATCATTTGGTTTTATTACAAACTGTAGATATGTCGGCCGTCGCAGCTGCCCATGTTCCAGAGCTAGTTTTAGTTGCTTGGAATGGAACAATAAAAAGTAATCTTCCATATTACAAGTGGCAATTGTTAGTATGTCCGTCAAGTCCGGTGAGGGAGGAGAGTGCCGGGAGTGAGCGATATGTGTACAATGCACGTTACTGTTCGATTTGCATTTACCATAGTCACTTTTTAATTGAAAACATTTGTCCAACTTCAATGTAAACAAAAAAAAGATTCTATAATATATGATACAAGTACAGGAAGATGACAAGAACTGAATGGTGAGCGGCGGCGGGGAAGAGGATTGTTTGAAGGCGCTGGGGTGTTCGCTGCAAGAACATTGTTAAAATAGATTAAAGTAATTAAATATTACGAGGCGCTACGAAGGCGGCGTCGCGCCCTGCATCATTTCGTATTAATATTCCTCGAGCGGCCCGCTACGAAACGTTGCTCCGGTATTTTTTTACGACTGTCGTAACATCGTGCGCGGCTCGAATACTGAGTTTGTTTATGTACTATACTTGTCCCGGTCCATTTCTGTTCGTACGATATTTTATTGAAATAATAAAATCGAACGTCTCTCTGTCCACGTGTAGATGACACACGGTGGGACCTCTATATGTGCTTGTGGGCGCATACACTATAATTGTTTTTGCCTTATAGTAAAAAGGAGGGCAAACGAGCGACAAGTCGCCTAAAGTCAAGTGATCAACGCTGCCCATGAATATCCGCAAAACCAGGGAAAATGCAGATGCAATGCGGGCCTTTCGGGATGGAGTACGCTCGTTTTTAAAGGACCCCAAGTCGTATCCGTTTGGAAATACCGCAGGCGACAGATCGTTCCACAAGGCGGTTGTTCGAGGCAAGAAGTTTCTAAAGAACCGCGTGGTAGTGGAACGCTAACCATCAACGTGGTAAGGATGGAGTTTGGTGCTCTGTCTTATTTTCGATGTAGATTCGTGATTGTATTGGCAAGAACGAGGGGTATAGGACAGGCAGCAAATTGCTATGAGCTAAAGATTGTCAGGGTTTCACTACAGGCATATCACAAAATTTAAGAGTCGGATAAGTTAATATTTCCAAACGTGAATATTTCACAGGCGTTTTTTTCCGTTCTTTATTGTATCAAAAGAAAACTGTAAGAATGTAGGTGTAGTGCGTGTCGTGTCGTTTCGTGCCGGGCCGCCATCACCAACGCGCGTTCGATGGGTATAATTGTAGAGCGCGGCGTGCTGCCCACTGTGCGGTCCAATTTGTGCTTATTAGAGGCTATTACTGATAACGATGTTAATAAAGCGTCGATTCCGTAGAAATGGCTCGTTTCTAAAAGTGTACTCGATCCCGCCGCCGAGGAATGCGGCTCGCGGACAAGCTTGACGGACATCGTTCACAAGACGTGGCGTGTCTACATCGGATTGATCTTCGATAAAATGAATTGTATTAGAGAAAGGATACATTACATTGAATTCTTTTTACCTTAGAGTCATAATTTCCAAACGGTTTAGTTTAACACCTAGGATTCTTAGGTAATTTTTCACGTGAATAAGTTTTTTCTTAAGATGATACGACTGTACACATCTCAACTGATAACTTCCCACGTCCCCCAATAACCTCCCACGCCGATTGCGACGTCAACTTGCTGCGAGTGTAAGGTAAGGTTGAAATAACAACAAACACTATGAATATAAATATCGTTTAATTTTGTACTAAATATAACGCACGCTGAAATATTATCTCACACGAACGTCGTGCACTCGCGACACAGGACGACACACGACGACACACGACGACATACGACGACACGAAACATCGTCGACTGGAGGGAAGTTGACAAAGATCGTTAAACTAAATAAGTATGAAAGTATCGACGAGGAACGGTTTCTTATATCGAATGATATGGAACGATCTGTGAAGCCGTTCAGTTCACCGATCGGATCGATCCATAGCGATCGGACGAAAAAGTGATTTCATTTAAAGCTACGAGGTGGCAGCAAGAAGCGAGAGGAAGTTTTACATTAAATTTAAATAGGCCTGCGGTACTGCGGACATAGACAAAAGTATATCTTAGGAAAGGTTACAACTACCCAATCGGTGCCGTCGCACTTTGGTACTTTATTAATTAATTTCTTAGTCGATACTTTTTTTATTTCTTAAATATTTACAATAACGTAACAATTCAATAACGATTGAAAACCCCCGTGGGCTTATTTGTGTAAATATTTGTACAAAAATAAGCAACGCCACCTGTTATTTAGTTAAGAGTGTTAAAAAAATAATAAAAAAACGATGTCATACAAACCGACGTAACTACTCAAGTTGGTAAGTAACAAGTGAACTTAGAATTATTTATAACGTATGCATATTATAAACATGAGAATACTTCAACTACTTACCACAAGACTAGAATACTACAGCACTAGAGCACTAGAGCTAGGGGAAGAAAACAATAACAGTTGTAAACAATGAACAGAAAGGAAACAAAATAGTCACCAGGTAGTCCCCCGCACCGGGAATAGTTTCTATTAAATGTACTATTTATTATACGAAATATTAATGTGTTAAATAGAGGCTGTCACCGTAGCCCGGGCCGGCGTGGACGTTACAAACTGAATGAGGTACTAAGTGAAACATTATCCCGATCAAAACACACGGTCGACCGCTGAAAGCATAAAAATAAAAAGTAAGGGATGATTACGGGAGCATACGCTAATGCACAATTTCAAACTCGCTATGTATGTAACTAAAGTATCTACTGTTTTACATTTCTTAACTGATTTTGTCAAGAGAAATAGAAGCTTACGATCATTAACAGAGTCAATCGCACTCATGACGATGGTTTCGTTATCATCAGGTACTACTAAAGGCCGCAACGGCACCTGGGTCCTAATCTGAAGCGACGTGTATAACAAACATCATAAGCAACCTTTTCATGTCATTTTGTCATTGTACAAAATATGTATATGCAAACATAGCACCGCCTGCTGCGCATGGACATGAAGACCGACCGATGTGCTCGTATCGCCGAGACTGAAGCCACAAGATGCACGATCGTCTCCACGCATACATCACAACAATATCAAATTAAAACTTTCACGTACACAATAACTATAATTATCGTTCCACGCCCTTCACAATCAATGGCTACATTAAAAATAATTTATTAAAAATCTGTAAACAATCGATAACAACGCTGTAAAGCTTTCTCAAACTATACAATATATTTCTGAAAAACTTCTCTGTGAGCCGTTATGTAATATCTACTAATATATTAATTTAAAATTTTAATACTTGTACATATTATAAAAGAAAATATAACTATAGAAATCATTTGTAAACGGCGCCTGCGTTTAATTTGACACAGAGCTCACGACGCGAGCCGTGACGGGCCGGTACAGGAATTTTGCACAAACACCAGCCGCTATATTTCTTGCTCGATACATATGTAGTAAAGTATTACACAGAATATAAAAAGTGCAAGTCTTCAAACGGAACATACAATATCCAATGATTGCAGTGCCGTAGGAGGGATTTTATATTTTTTCATTACCTAATTCGTTTTAAGTATAGTGGCGACGAATGCTAACTCGATAAATGTATATCTAGTAGTAGTAGTAGTAAGGGCTCGATATATGTATATCTAGGCGTAGAGTGGTCGACCTTAACCAGATCGGTTCTCGTCACCGTCACGTTAAGCCTACGGCGCATTATCTGCGTATTATCTATACGTGCTGTTAAAGCATTTGCAAAATCTTGGTTTAATCTAAAAAACTTACGTCATCTCTTAGACGAATATATTTTTATATAGCAACTTGTATTATTACTTTACGCTATAGTTAAATTTATAATTAGACCTTCAAAACCACAGCCTTCGCGGCTACAATTATCGTTATAGAAATATGAAAAAGAAACGACTAGAGGAAGAGGAAATACTACGTTAAGGAGTCCTAAACCTGTACATTTGAGCACGACACCTCACAGCTCACGACTCTGCGGCCATTCGATCTTTTCTCTTCTAAATATTATTCACTATAACACCAAACAAAAACATTAACAAAACACGACGGATTCGTTTACCGCATGACACGTACGTAGTTCGTTTTTTGTTGAACACAATGAAAAGTTAAAGCCCCTTTTTATTTCGAAGCGCCGTTAATATTTTTTGGGCATTTAGAAGCCTTGTATGACGTCATACGCCTCGAGGCCGGACAGCAGGAGGTAGAGCAGCCACAGCGAGAAGAAGAAGATGGATGTGAGTATCTTGGTGCAGCGCGGGCCGCCGAGCTCGCCGCCCACCGACTTGCGGCGGCGCAGCAACAGCACTAGCACCGCCAGCGCCGCCTCCGAGCAGAACATCGTCACGCTGAACGCCAAGCTGCCAAACACAAATCTCACTGTAACTATATGTCACTGTCGACTAAAATCAAATTTTTATTAATTATAGTATCGAGGAAAACTGTTTCCTAAAATGTATGTTGTAATTAGAATCGAGAAAGGTACATGGTGTTTCGGACTCGTCGAAAGGATCAAGGAGGAGAGGAACGAGACAAATTTATGTTGCAACAGTGAGCGAGAGTGTCGGCGGCAGACGGCCCTGGATATCGATTGAACGTTAGATTATATCGATAGAGAACATCGGAAGTTAAAGATTTATTAATTGCTACTTTAATAGCGGCCTACTAAATTTCCAAGTGATTACAGATTACATCATGAAAGTTTAAACAATACAGACTCGATTACACATTGGTTGATGGCGACTGGTCTATTGACTACAGGTGACGACAGATGTCTTGCTAGGAGGGGAGGGCGGGGAGATCGGCAGATCTCAGCACTCACTTGCCGGGCTCGACGTGGAACTTTTGTTGGCGCGACCAGTGCACGGCGGCGGCCACGGTCCACGCCACGCCGATGCCGAGGAACACGTTGACGGCGTTAGAGCCCGTCACGTTGCCCACGGACGCGTCCGCCGTGCAGTCCTGGATCGCTGCCACTTTGCTTGCGAACGTATCTAAGTCATTATTAAATTTGTATTGTAACCGATCAAACTTTTAATTTGTTTTGTACAAAATCTCAAACGTGTTCCGTGAGACGAGGCTTATAATAATAGGTACAAGTTTTCCGCGAAATTCAAAAATTCAAATATTTTACGTGTCAAGGAACAAAATAAAATTATTAAAACTTTCGTGAGACATTATTAAATAAATATATATGTACAAACATCTTAGGCTTAACTCACGTTTCGTGGGGTCCTGTGTTTATACCGACCGAAGTTTACCGATCGCATTTCTTCTCACACACACACACACACACACACAGAGTGCAATTATATATTTAGTCAAGGTCCGTATTTATTGAGGTTAACCCGAAAGATTAAATAAAAAATGTTACCGGTCACCACAGACTCGTTGCTAACTGCAACTGTACATTAGAGCGGTCAAGGTTTCCAGAAAACGTATAACGCTTTAGGATCGTTGAGTGGAAAATGATGAAATACCCGGTATACTAGTCCCCAGAGCGACGAAGACGATGGCGGTGACGGAATCCTTGATGCCCAGCGTGCAGCCAAAGTGCGAGGCGACGTCACCAATGACAGCGGTCACGAGGCCGATGCACACGATGGACACCACGAAGCACACGTACCCGCCGCCGATGTCTGCGGCGAACGGCAAGCTGTTTCATTACCTCTTTTGCACACCGCGCATCGGTGAAGTAACGTTTTTACATAAATCACTGCACACGAGCAACTCAGTGTATGCAACACATGTTCTGTGGTTTTATAGATTTCTTATACAATACTGTACTTGGTAGTAATGTGAAACAGTGAACCAGGTATCATTTTAGATTATCACCTGCCGCACATTTCCTCTCTTCCGCAATTGTTTACCTCCATAAATTATTTACGTGTTTTAAATTACTTGTATGCCGAAGCATACATGGCAGCCACTTACCGGTCGGAGGGACAAATGCGAAAATGATTTTCCAGAACAAAGTTATCACGTGGAGAGCATAGTCTGTCCACGAGGGAGGCTCGTCGGGGTTGTCCGAACCTGCGAAGGATTACAGGCGCCTTCAGCGAGTTGTTATTCACACACACACATATTAAATAGTCGATTCGCTAATGTGTGAATTATAGGCACCCGAGTTAGCCGTTACGGCCTCTGTGAACTGTTCCTTCCACGACGATGTCCCTATTATGATGGAGGCGTTCGCTCTCTGAACCAGCTTGTCCACCGTGTTCTGTAACAAAATGCAAACCAATTGACATGTAAAACAATAATAAGAACGGTCTACATCGACATCAAAAGAAATTAATTAAACAAAAAAATATTGCATTACATCATCATATCGTTTATTGTCGTAGACTATGCCCTCTCGCTACCTTAATCAGTCCGTCTCTTTTAATCGAGCGACTAAACAGTAGAAAATTTTTAAAGAAATTTTGGTAAGCAAAGTTATTTTCGATAATCGACTAATATTAAGAAAAAATATATATAATTATAAGTAAATGGTGGAGGAGAACCTTAAACTCCTTGCTCTCCTTGACCCTGAGCTGTGCTCTGGTGATGTCTCCTGCGCGCGGCAGGCCCAGCAAGGCCACTACGGCCTCCTCCTCCGGCAGCGTGACCAGATGCTCGGCTGAGCCGCGCCGTCCGCCCATGCGCCGTCCGTGCCCGCGTCGCGTACGCCCATCGACATCGCCGTCTGCATTACGATACACAATTCACTCCTTCATCAATTTAATATAATGTTCAATTCTAATTTCCTTCTGAGCAATACCCGAGTACTACTGAAATGTATTAGATATTAAATAGATATTTTGAAAAGCTACCGTTTCATTTAATCTTAACTACTAGCCGACCGCAACAGCTTAACTTACGTCCTCTGGAATGTAACATCGACTGAAACGCTGACCTAGCGATTCTGCTGTTCAATAAATTTGATATCATTGTCATCGATTGCGGTCGGAACGTCTTTTAATGTCTTACAGCTTCGAGTTAATGTCAATGTCGACTATACATATGTACTTGGCCGCGACATATTACCGACTTACCGCCACGTCCTCGCGCAGGAATTACAGTCGTCATTACGTCGATTCGGAGAGGATGCCGACTAATTGTTACGTACCTATTTCAGAATTGTCCCAACAGTAGACATTAATTAATAAAGTCATTAATTAATCGCTTTCCCGTTGCCGCATGAGTATTAAATGTGCACTCGTAAGCAAATTGTAACATAGCTACAGAAACGGTGACCGGCTGTTTTATGTGATCGCAGGTATGTATGTATGTTGTATGAGAGAGAGAGAGAGAGAGAGAGAGAGAGAGAGAGGTCGTATGGAGCTATCGAATTAGCAAACCACCAGCCGCGCTCTCGACACTTACCGAGCCGAATGCTGTCGAAGCGCTAAAGCTAAGGTAATGGTAATCGCATTCGAACTACAAAATATGACAAAAATCATAGAACAAAGTAAAAAAAATTACGCTATTTGAAACTCTACGAGAGAAGAATCAATTCTTACTTGACAGAGACAGAGACGAGCCATCCGTCGAGAGACAGCAGTGAGGCAAGAGAAGAGGAGAACATAAATCAGAAGGAAACAAAACCGTACAAAAATAAATACATGAATAAGGACGATACGTCTCAGCTCAGAATATATAGTACACGGACACATGCGCCGCACGACCACCTCTGCAATGGCGCATCGTTACGTGCCGGGTGCGTCTGTGCGTGTGTGTATGTATGTGTGTGTGTGTGTGTATGTATCTGGGCGTTTTTGACTCGCCTCACCGGTAATACATAAGGTCGTACTTTACACGTCGCCGTACGCTTCATCACAAACTATAAATCATATAAATTGCATCTTATTAAATAACTAACATTTTTTAAAAGTAGGTTGTCATTTAAAATTTGCTTGCGATAAAAATGACCTATTTCCCTCTCCTCGAGTGAGATATCCTTTGTTATAAAGACCAAACGTTACGACATTGACCTAAAATTATACCGACTTTTCTTGATGTTATTAAACCTATCGATTGAACAATTTAAGTTTACAGCGCATTATGCTGTGTCCTCTCTCTCGCACACACACACACGCACGCACGCACGCACGCTCGCACGCACGCACACACTCACACACTATTGTGATCTAACGTCCTGGTTACCATGGCCTGTAGCTGTGGCTTGTTGAAGTCTATGACACTATCTTACTAAATGTTATTAATTCATAAAAACTTCTCATACAAATATTGACTTCGGGTAGTTTTGGGTTTTTGTAAACGCGATACAGAGGTATCCTGAAATGGATACACCTCTGTATCGCGACAGACGAGACAGTCTGTCCGCTAGAAAATATTAAGATTTGACCTACATTAAAGTTTATGCTTAGTTTGCTTTTACAATACAAATACAGATTAGACAATATCAAAATACAAATATAGAAGAAATGAAAAAATAAATAAATAAAAAGAAAACATGTTTAGATATGATAAAATGTGTCATACTGCTAGAAAAGAAGAAAAACAGTAAAAAGAACCTTTTTCTTCTTCTTATTAGCCGTTTTTGCTGCGGATTACATTTATAACACAATTTCGTATAGAGATTCTAAACATTGCCTTGAGTCATACAGCAGTGCTCGTAGTCAAGGGCCAAGTGTCAGTTCAGTAAGTTACCACTGTCTAAACACACTGCTCAAAACTTTCATACTGCTCTTAAACTGTGCTACGCTATGTACTCGCTCTCGATGTTGATGCTAAGCCCTCTTCAGTCCTAGAGCAACAATTAACACCTCAACACTTTCATGTCCCGGCAGTCAATTTGACATCGTCTGAGAGACTGCATTAGCGCTGAGGTCTCGACCCAATCGAAAGCTTTCTTGTACTTTTCAAATGCTAAGCTAAGTAGGAAATTATTCTCGTTGGTCCTGTGTACAAATTGCCGCAACGAAGAGTGAAAAAAAAAAGATCGTGTTATTGTTTATTGATCGTGCACCTGTCTAAAAATAAATCAAATCAAGATAATACTAGTTAAAAAATATCGTAATGAATCGGATAAAAAGTTAACCGAACAGCACAGGACAGTGAGGACTGTGGGAGCCTGTGTGTAGAGTGCGAGGTCGTGCGTGTCGGAGTACATGTAGTTATGTCATAGCATACCGCCCACCAGCTCGGGGTCTCCTAGGTTGACGTAAAACAACACATCCTTCTCGTAGCTGTCTTCTTCTATGATGTGAAGTGGAATGAACTTCCTGCAACAAAGTAACAACTTGTCAAACTCTCTTTTAATTAATATTAATTATTTCAATCAATTATTAAGTTCATATCAATCTCTAAAATACGGTCACCAGAAATTACCCATTTTTATTTTTATAACCGCTGGTATATTCACTACCAATTATTTTTTCTTGGATAGCTACAGTTATTTACAACGTTTTCGATAGATTGTAAAATTTTGATTTTCCAAATGGTTTTGATACAATATTTTTTTTTTAATTTATCGGTGTCTGAATAAATGAGTACTCGGTGTTGTGTCGTATCGTGTCGATGTGAAAACAGAATCAAAGTATTATTTTTAGATTATCGAGCGGCAGCTTCGGAACAGTACACTTGTATGGCGCAGCTGAAGGACGGCAGCCGATAGCGCAGGACGGTGGACGGTGGATGGAGGAGGCCAGTGCATCACTAATGCGATAGCGTTATTGATGCACTGCATTGCGATGTGGGTGATCTATCGATCACCCACATCGCAATGTCCGATCTAATTTAAGTGTGGGTCTTAGAAGTTTATTTATTATGATATATTTATCATTATAATGTTGCGTCGTATACAATCTCGCCGTTGTTTTTGTCGCAAGCTATAACGTAAACAAAAGGCTTTATTAAATTAGTCGTGTAATGTCATTTGCGAGCGACGGTAAATACCTCAGTAAAAATTAACATTAAAATCCGATAAACGTTATCGTTGACGCGCGATCGTTAAACAATGACGGGAGTAAAATTATTTTTCAGCACTACCCATTTGAACTCAAGTTCAAGTAAACATGTAAGCAGCCATGTCAAGGGCAAAACGATAGGTATTAAAACTATGAGCGATACACTAAAGAAAACTAACAGTGGTAGAGCCCGCAAGAACGTCTGTTGCATTCAATGGACTGATCATTGTATTTAGGCTTCGCATCTGCAACGCATCAACTTGTAACAGATACCTGTGGGTAGTGGGTAGTGGCTAGTGGGTACAGTCGTTCAACATAGGATGAACAGGTTGCTCCCTCTACACTTTATCCTATAATAAAACACGAACACCACTATCGCTATTTACCCTGACAAAAAATATATATACTGCCTCGGTGGCTTAATTGTATAACGTATGATCGGCGGCGAGCATATCGCCATTTTGTGCCCGATATGGCGATAGGCTCGCCGCCTATCACATCATAGGACGGAAAAATATATGGCGAAATGTGGATGCACCTACCACCTACACTTACAGGGAATAAAAGCGTGAGATGTTTTTTTTTTCAATAAAAAGACAAAATCGGTAAACTACTACCAAACACAACTTTATAGTAACAGCCGGGACTTGTTTATTATAATCGCAGTATCTTTAGGGGGGGGGGGAATTGTTATCGTTTAGCTCGTCTTTTGTCTTAATTAGAGCGAGCGGCGGTGTACGCTGGAGACAGTAGTTGTCAAGCATGCGTCGCAGGTGACAGGCAGACACTAAGCAAGTCGCCGACAATCAGCCTCGTGCTGATCGATGCGGCGCGTGCCCGGCCCTATTTACGATATTTTGGCAGCGATCTATGTTCATTATAATACATTTTCATTTTGTTTTAGCGATAACACGCGTTATTTACTTTCTAAAATAATCGATCCATCAAGTCGAAACAAAAAATCACATGGAATGGATCTAATCCCTAATATGACCAAAGGTAATATGTTTGACGGACGAGATAGTATCTGCAGGAAGATACCTACCTGACCTCGTACTGAGATTAGGTAAACATTATAGGACTACGACCACTATGGCATAACTTTTTAATGTTAAAAGTATTATGCCCTTGTCTGTTTTGAAATGTTTTCGGTGAGATGAATTTTACTAACAAATGTCACGCCCAAGGCCCGGCTGCATTCAATAACATTATCGTTTAAAGTACACTTGTCGTTTCGAAGAGCAACATCTTTTGGATTTCCTCTCTATACATAATCCGCGCGGTTCGCCTTCCACAATATGTTTATGGTTGGTAAATTTATTTTTACGTTTCGTTTACGTTTTGTTTCGTTCGTTAATGTATGACGCAGACCTTGTACTGAGTCACAGAGCTATAAAGTTCTCAGTGCGGGGAAAATTGAGGCTATATGAGGGCAGCCCAGGCCCCGACGGCCGCAGTGGGCCGTCTCAATTGCCTTGCCAAGAAGGAAACTGCATTCTTTCATCAGTAGTCGCAGGGCATGCACGGGCTTGTGGGGTCGTGGCGGTCGCGGTCGCTGATCGCGCGCACTCCTTTCATTTATTTATGGCGCCTCATCTCGTAATTAGCGCCACAAATAGCGCAGCAATCGACCGACATTACTTACGTAACCTTATTGCCGATTCGTAGATGTCTCGCTATTATATACAAATGATATGTCGTACAATAAGCAAACGACGGCAAGGGGAAAGGTGATAGTTTTAGTTTTATCAGTATTAGCACGAATACGTACCGCTTGTCGTATTGCGTCCGGTACATACTTATGGTGCGCCGCAACATTGCACAGCAGCCGAACACGCCAGCCAGACGTCGATGGCGTAGTCCTCCCATTCGTCCCTCGCCGAGCCGTCGTACTCTTATTATTCTGCTGACCCTGTACTGCTAGCTAGCTGCGTACTCTTCTTTTTTAGATTTGAAATACATAAATAGTAAAGGTAAGCATTATTCAGCTATCGCAATAAAACAGATCATAAAGCGACAGGTAGCTTGTCGCGTTTCAAATATAATTTTCGTGCTTAGCAATGACTGCGGCGGCGGGACTCTCTGGGTTATTCGATTTCGTTCTTTTCAAGAAAAAAGTAATGTCTGAAAGTGAAGAAAATGTGTGCCAGACGTCTTCGTCTTCTTCTATCAACGGCGACTAAGATCTGTGAACGTGCCGTTGCAGAGAACAAAGAAAACACAAAAAGAGTAAGCTAGTAGAGCACCTTGGCGAACTTTAACCTGCGGTGCGTACCCCCCGCCGAATCGGTACCCGTATGGGCTTCAGCATCAACCATTCCCATATAAACCATGTTCATCGACTGTATACGAGAGAAAGAGGGCGAACAGGATTGATTCATAGTTTAAATATATAAATTTAGTAATATAATGTACACATATCTATATTGTTAACGGTTTATTTAATACTGTTCTGTAAACTATAGCAAGATATAGTTTTAGTTTCATTTCCATCTTGTGTATTTTGTTTAATAATTTAAATGAAGATGAATTGGACATTTTTGTGTTTGATGCTGATTTTTTTTCTTCTTTTATGACATTAGTAATATATTGTTTTAAAGTTTATTAAGGTTATTGATTGTTTCTTTGTTTTAGGATGCTAAGATCAGGGAGTAAGTTTATAAAAGAAAAAGGTGGAATATTTTAAGAAAAGTAAAGAAGAAGCAGGTAGACGTGTGAGTGAGAGAAATGAGATTAAAAGAGATATGATGAATATGTGTAAGCATGTTAAGGTTCCTTCATTGAATTTATATTGTACATTCAAAATAATTATAAGTATTGTTTCCCGCAACGCAATTATTAAGCAAAATTATTGAATATTTAACATCATACAACGATCTTTAGAATTCAAGTAAAAAATAAAACGGCGGATGAAATTGCTAAGATAGTCAAATGTACAAGACCTTAAGGAGTCGACAGACAACATTCGACAACATTTCTCGTTCTTCTTCGTCAGGCTCGACGTTACTGAGGCTGATGAGCAGAGAAGAGAACGACAGCTACATACCGCCGGCCCTCGTCGCTACTTCGTTACGACAATCCAGCTCGCATATACTGTATCGCCAGCGCCCACGCTGTGTCGCGCATTCATCCGGCCACGACTTGTCCCGAGGGTCGCATTGTTCTTTTTACTAATAAAACGCTTGTCCGGTTTTCGACGCCCACTTCTACACCTCCCCTCCCCTCCTTTCCCCGTGACTCCCTCAACAATGAACCCTAATCCGCGCAGTAGACGATTTGTGAATTAGTCCATAAATAGTCATTTAATGCTTATCTCGTTTCCTTTTCACCGCCTCTGACCTTAGCGAGCTGACGAGCGGGCGTAATTGTTTGTACTAAACTCTGGCCCGGTGTTTCCCAACCTTTTTTATATTTTACCTCAGTTCAGTCCTTCGATAACTCTTATGCGCCTCCACCCTCTATGTTACATACATATAATTTTTTATTTTAAAGAATTGATTTGATCGCTGAAGGAAATTAAACGATAGGTTTTCAGTAAGTAAATTTTCAAAATAAATAAACACTAAAATTCAAATTCCAAATAATTTTAACAAGTACTTTTCCATTTTTGAATTGCCAATAGGTAGAGGTAGCAGTAGAGGTAGAGATCGAGTATGAGGGGATGGAATACCCGCTCTCCTTTCGCCCCTTGAGGTAGCTTCGCTACCGCACTGTTATAAATATTGCCACGTTGGGGACATCTACGGACCTATACAATTGCGGTAAGGTATTTAATTTTGTATAAGATGGTAAGTTCTAAGCTCTCTATCGATTTACGCCAAATTTACAGCGTCGTCTCCTTCGAAATATGTACAACAAGACACTCGTGTTATAAAGCTGACACGACGTCATCAAAGGTCGCAGTGGCCGCCGGCGGTCGCGCGGTCCCGCTCGCTTTCCGCGTCACGAACAATCGATGTCGCTCTCATCTAGTTCTGGGAAGCTATCAGTTAGTGGTGATAGTGCAGCGGGGAAACAGGTGGAGGATTTTCCCCTCTATGTTTCGCTCCAGTGTTAATTAATGTGTTTGAATTAAAACGCCACACCGACTAACATTAATTCGAGGATTCAAGGTAAATACCGATTTGTCCGTACGATCCAAACGCTCGCTTCGAGATAGTTATCAACATACGATTCTATCGAAATTAACAACTCGATAAGTGCGCATCTGCAATCCCTGCACCCCCGCGTGCTTAACCCGCAGATGGCCACACCCGTGGCTCTGCAGTTCGCCACAAAGCTTCATAAATTTAAGCGCGTTTCTCTGGGTTCCACGGATATACGGAAACAAGAAGTGCTTTGCGAGCAAACTGCAGCAAAATACATAAATTTTGATTTAAGACTCTATATAAACCTTTATTTTTAAACGTGATATAAGTGTTAGACTAATTTATTATTTGTTGTCTATGTTAATATTATTTACTGTTAGAATAGTCTGTGATTATTATCTGTGGTATTATTGTCTATGCTTTTGAGTGTCATGTATAATCTGTAATGGATGACATTACTGCGGTATGCAAAAATGTACAAGTGAGAGCTAATAAATAATTAATTGAAGTGATGAGTTTTTATTGAGTTGAACCGTATTTAATATAAGATACCCAACAGACTAATAAAATTATAGCGTAAGATAAATGGTACCACTATACAGAGACAGCAAGGAAGGAGATTCCGTATCGTTGTGTTCACAGGCGGTGACGGTCACCTGCAAGCCCGCTACTTATTGAATTTCTATTCGAATCATATTTATGTTACGGTAACGGTTAGCAATTTAATATGTAACTAAACTTCTTATGTAGGAAGTTCGAATTAATTTTATTGGAACAAGATATTTAATTAAAAACTAATAAAAATATCGGCACGCGGCGTCAGGATAAGACCCTAAAGTAGTAAATCGTTAATATGTTTGGTTTATTTTAATTACGTCCACTTGTATTTCAAAGGAAAACACCCGACGGACTGACTGTATAGTTGATCGAGTTTTCCTAGTTCCTGATCGATTGCTTCGTCCTTTTCTCGAATTTCGAGATATTACGAGGGATTATTTACGAGCGGTGGACTGCGAGCGCAACGGAGACCCCCCGCCGTCATCATCACCCGCCCACCACTAATCGCCCGCGATCTTTAATACTTCGCCGCAATTTTTGCGGCTTCGCTCGAAGTCTTACAACGGCCGAGTATTTTCGGTGCGGTAACTCACTTAGCGCAGCGACATTCCGCGCGATCATGACGACACGCTGCCTCGCACTCCTTTTTATTACATTAATAAATACAAATTAGTAAAGCACCTTCACTATGGCCGTCCGGATATCGTAGAAAAATACCTACCTACCATATATTCCGTACCTTAGGATATAAATTTAGGCTACAAAATATAAAGTGGCGATTTATTAACTCGAGTAAGAATTTGTCAATACAACTGCGCTACTTACTCGGTTTCATTGTTTTCGAAGACTATGAAGCCCTGCGCCTCCTCGTATTGTACGCCGCTCTTTGCGGTACCATCCTCCGTCCAATAGTGCACTTTCACCTTGCCGCGCGCGCCCGCCGTCCGCACCACGCGCAGCTCGTATGTCCCCACGGACTCCGTCAGCTCGAAGTCCCTCTGGGGAAAGGCGAACACGCCGGAGTGGTCGTCGTCCAATATGACTACGGTGGCGGTGGCAGGCGACGCCAGTGTGGCGCCCTGAGGGCAGCTCAAACGTAGGTAAAAGTGCTCATCCTCCTCAAACACGTCGTCGTCGATCACTTCGACTCTGAACTTTTTCTCGGCCTCCCCGTGCGCGAACGTGAGGAAGCCCTGTGTGGCGATGTAATCGGAGCCCGCCTCCGCCGTCCCGTCCTCCGTAGTGTACTGAACTGTCACCTCGCCGCTCAACTCGCCCCTGCGGATCACTCTCACCTCGAACGAGCCACAGTTCTCCATAACCGTATAATGGTTGGGATCGAACCGTACGCTAGGTCCCTTGGGTTCCAGCGACAAGGATGACGACTCGCGGCGCTGTATTTCGGCTTTTACTTCGCTTAGGTCGCTCTGAGCTCTTTCTGAGATTTTCCGGGAGAAGTCCCCGCCACCAGTCATCTTGCGAGTGGCGGCAACTCTGTAAAAAGCTCTGGATTTAGGACCTCGAGACATTAAAGTCTCTAAAGCCATTCGCTCTACGGTTTCTAAGTCTTCGTCGGGATGTTGTCTCCTCAATTCGCGAAGAACCGAAATGTATTCTCTCCGAGACTTCTCTAATTCACGACCCTCGTCATCGGTTGCGAAGTCGTCTCCTGGTTTTAAGGCCATTTCCACCGACCCGTCGCCTTCTCCTTCTACGATCACACCTCTTTCATTAACCCTATAACCTTTCTTAAGATACTTGTAAACTAACATACGTCTATCCGCTATATAGGCCGTCATCACTGTAGCGGGAAAAAACAGGAAAGTTACTGCACCCTCCCACACCTCCACTTCACTAGGTGAAATTACGGCAAGTATCAGATAGAGCCACACGTAAGCGAAAACCGACCACGTCGCGGTCACTAGGAATACTCTCAGGTGCTTTATCTTCCGTACCTCGCCGTCGGGGATGACTACCACACAGATAGCCATGATGACAAATAGATTATATGCGGCCGAGCCCACTATAGTCCCGGGCCCCAAATCACCGGCTTCGAAATTTTTACCGGCGATCTCGATCACCGAGAGCAGGATCTCGGGTGCGCTAGAGCCCAGTGCCATCAATGTCAGGTTGGCCACGGTCTCGTTCCAGACACGCACCACGATGATTTGGTCGCTGCCGTTTCGTCGCACGCGCACCTCCTTCTCTCTCGATGTGATCACTTCTATAGCCGCCATGAACCGGTCGGACACTATCGAGACGCCTATGAACAGGTATAGGAGGGCGAAAAAGTATACGAGGCCGCGGAGGGCGATGTCGATGGTCGGAACGTCTTCGAGGGGTTTCCAGGCGGGCAGAACAAGCCCATCGCTGCACTGCAGCGTGCGAGCGATTGTAGAGTTGCGCGACGCGAGACGTGAGTCGGGCGGAGCGGAACGCGCCGCCCTCCAGCAGGCCGCCACCACGAGTGCGGAGAGCGTGCGCATCGTACTCCCGAGCCGACCGCCGCCGCCCGCAGCCGGCGCCCGACTGCGCCCGCCGCCCGCCCGCCTCGACCCACACCCCCGCCGATTACACCTCTCCGCCGCCGCCCTCTAACCTTCTTCACCCCCAACATCCTCGATGCAGGAACTCGGTTTCGAGTTCGCTTTCATTCTTTACTTGTCGGTATGAACCGGTGCGTTATACTTCTGTAGTTTAGATGAGATATAAGCGGCGAGAGCGCATTGCCGCCGTGGCAGCGTGGTTTTTTTTTATGTTTTAAGCATTGACACGATTTGACTCTCAAAAATAAATATTTTAAAGGGATTTCCCTGAAACAATAGATGAACAAGGTTATTTTTTATGTTAATAGTTTACTTAGTAAACATGTGCAAGCAATGAATATCGTTTTTTTTACGAAATAACTCCTTGCGAAAAGTTTCAATACGAGTAGAGGTCGTCGAAAGAATTGCTTTAAGTCACTAAGGCTGTTTTAAATTGAAGTTATAGATTATGTTTTATTTTCAGCTATAGATGTTTTGGACTCTGAGGGGAAGTGAACGTTATTGAGGTTCTACTGTACCTCAAATATTATTACAATACCCAACAATATTATTTGGAGAGCCCATAAACACATCCCAAAACAGTATTTTTGAAGTATTTTATCTATTAACTTAAATAGGTTGATAAAACTAAGCTAGTACATATTGTTAATATTTTAAAATTTAAAACATTCATAAATGAAACTTGACATTCTGTAATAAATGTCAAATTTCACTTATGAATTTTTGTAACGCTGCACACATTTTATATGCTCTTTGGTTAATGTCAAAACTTTTGCTCAGAAATTTTATTTTTGTTTGAGTGATGTTATGTCGAAGTGGTAAATAGTGACTAGAATTTATTACCAAGAAAATACATGATATTATTGTAAATATAATAATATGGGCGACGAGACCCCGGAGGAACGACAAACTAATGAACTTATTGTTTTAAAGGTTATAAAGAGTTTTATTTGTATACATATTTTTGATTTGTTATTAAACTAATATGTAATGTAGTTTGCTATTAAAAAAAATAAATCTAAATACATTCTAATGGAAACTATAATTATTTTTATAAACGTTGAAGTTGTAAATCACATAAATTTTCTTCAGTTTTTCATTGTTTCATTGAATTTCATAAGAATGTGGATAGATGTAACAGAAGTAATCCATGCTGGCAGCGACACTAGTGCTCGCTGTGTTTGGGGATTGTCAATGCGTTTGCTCACTCAATAGTGATTAATGATTGGCAACTGTGTTATAATTATTTTGATTTTTATATAACTTTACTACTACTAATACTAGTATTTTAACATTTCTATTGTAACATGTATATGATATAATTAGTAGATAATTAAATGACACACAACAAAAAGGTGATTTAAGAAGTGCCCATAAAGCAATAAATAAATACAAATAGGTATATTTAAGATTGTCATAAAAGCATAAGAGATTTGTCTAGATGTAGCTAAATGGAAATTTGTAATCTCTGCATACCCGTCTTGTTGATAGGGAGCATGTTTATTGAAATGGTTGCTAGTAGTGTCTGTAAAAATCACAACTGAAAATTGTTTGTTTTAAAAACAAATTGTATTTTAAGTAAAATTCACTTTCATATTAAGTTCCAACTGAATTATTCCAGTCAATATATGGTGAGGCGGTAGTGGAAGTTAGTGATGAGGAGGGTTCCTGGAGCGAAGCAGAGGATGTGGGCTTAGGCTGGCGGCCACTGCATGTGGCACTGACTCTGTTGCCTCTGCATGACTCCATGGGTGCACACTGCTCGCTCACACTGGGCTTCAAATGTTGCTGCCATTATCCTGACAAGTGAGCGTCTAATTAATATATTCATAGTTTGTGGTAATCTTCTACATGCAAACTCACCTACTGGCTGGGCCGGTGCACTAGTTCGCATGGATAGTCGAAACAATTCCATATTTGTAATTTTCAGCTTTTCTCTACTATAATATGGGCATAAAAACTTTTTTAAAATCAAATGGGTAGTTTGCAAAATCTAAGTGTACACACTCCAGAAAGAAACTTTGTTTAATACTAAATAAAGATAGGATTTGAGTAAGAACTGCGGTATATTTAATGAAAAGGTCCACAACCCTAAAATACTGCATTTTATTCTTTGACAGTCACAAATATAAATCACATACCAGCATCTTGCCGTGGCCTCGCACGGGTAAAGGAGCATACAATTTGTATACATTTTTCAATACATTTTATTATATATATTGACTTTAGGATCATATTCACTATGCAGACTTTGCCCACCTAGATTTATTAACGAGGGCTGTGTTATTATCCATATTTTTTTTTAACATAAAATGATCTTTTAGTAGACAGTGTAATAGCAGGTTTTTCTAAGAAAACATTGACTCTTCAACCTTTTTAACAATTACCATAACATTACATATACAACCCTAACCGTAATCATTTTGTCTATTGGTGCAAATGCCCATTAAATCTATTCCGTAGTTTTTTGTTTATCGCGAACACACGGTGAAGCACGGCAGGGATTTTGTCCTATCAGTTGTAGTGATTGGAGCGCAGAACAAAACCAAATATTAACCAAAATATTAACTTCCACACAATGCTTCTCACATTGTGTGGAGGTGTATTTTAAAATAGAATTTTTTGTTTAAGGCCCCCAAAAATTTCAGTGCGAAGTGTGCGCGGGCTGTCGCTGGAGAATATGAACAAACTTCTTCAGGAATTGAAACAGCGGGCCGACGAGCTCTGCGGCGAGGTCATGATATTTGAGCTCGCTCACTACACTCAGGCAAGAACTGTCTTTATACTGTTTATGTTACAGTTGGCAATCAGTCAGGAACACGCAGAGCACAAACAGTCACTGCCACTGCGCGACGATCGCCTTTAGAAGAAGCAATGAGGAATTGCTTTGTGTTACAGCAATTCCTGCACGAGCACAACAAGCCCACGCTTTCGTTCTACGAGCAGATGATTAGAGAGAAGACCGAGTTGGAACAGATAAAACAGCGCGACTTGCAAGTCAAGCAGAATGAGGAGGTCAGTTCATTCTCCACTCGGTCGTGTTATAATCACTCTAGGCATGTTATTAACTGTCCGAATCTTGTAGACTAAAAGAATTAATAATAATTTGAAGTTATTAAGTGACATATACTGAATTAGGAAGTTATTCGTGGCCACTGTATATATATCGCAAAGTGTATTATTTAATGTACTTTAGTTCATAGTATGTAACATGACTAAATAAGTCTGTTTTCTTTTATGCTTATATTATGAAGTGAGTGTAGGCGCGGCAGATGCGAGCGGCGCTGCTGAAGCGACAGCAGACGCTGCAAGCGGATGCCGCCGCCGGCGCGGAGGACGCAGGGGGGGCGACGGACACGGGGGACGCGGCGGACGCGGGAGACGCGCTACGTCTGCTCTGGTGCGGGACTTGTATATAATTATAATTATATATTATGTATACGGTATGGCTGCAATGCTGAGGTCTCGGGTTCGAATCCGGGTAGGGCAAAAGTGATTTTTCTACTCAATATCAGTCCGGAGCTTGGAATTTGTATCCGATAGCGATAGGCTCGCCCCCTATCACATCATGGATCGGAAAAACATACGGCAAAATGTGGTTGCACTAGTAGGACCTCTGCCTACCCTTTTGGGGAATACAGGCGTAAGGAATGTTTTTTTAAAATAATTATGTACATTTTTAATTCGTCATAAAATTGCCTAGCGATAAACTGATCCTCCCGGTTAGGTTAAGTTAGGTTAGTTGTTTTTTACAACTCTAAGATATTAAGGTGGTACTCCCTTGTTTAGCAGCATCCCCGTCCTAACGGGACGATTGACACTGACTCGGGCAACTTGTTTCGATCCTTTACTATACTCGAGATGAAAATATATCTACTATGAAAGAATGGAGACAGGCTGAAGGTCTAAACGTTCAGTAGAATGGAGATTTTTCCCTGTAATCTCTTTGCGTTTGATGACGAGTCTCGGTCGCCGATCAACCGTCTGACTCGCTGCTCCACCCAATATTACGGAAACGTCCGAAGTTAGGATTTGCAGAGATTGTGACTTCCAATAACTCCAGGCAGGTTGCTAAATTAAACTTTAAGATCGATCATTCAGTCCTTTATCCAATCGTTTCCTATATGACTAGCGTGCCAGACTATTAAATGTCTTGGAGGTATCGAGGAAGACAGCAATTGCCTCTCCGTTCTTCTCTAGGGCCTCGCTACATAGTGTTACGATACGCGGGCGAACACCGGCCTAGGCGGCGGAGATCATCGATTTGTTATAGACATGTGATGTTAGTGCAGTTACGAGGAGCGGACGGACACGGCGTGGGGCGGCGCGGGGGAGGCCTGCGCGGCGGCCGGCGGCGGCGTGTGCACGTGCAACGGGCGCGGGATGCGGCCCGTGCGCTTTGCCGCCGCCAACACCAAGATGTACCTCGGCAACTGTCTCGGTAACTCGCCCGCATCGTGCCGACGAGGACGCAAGCCCCGCTCCTCAGACCGCACTCGGCTCGACTTTTCTTGATAAATCTCATTTCAATAATATTAAAAGTAATCGATGCGTAAGTGGCAGATGGCTCGAGGAACAGTTTTCCTACCGACGATACCGGAGTAATCTCCGTGGCTCGCAGGTCACTCACGGCTGGGCAGCGCGCACGTCGCATTGGAGGAGCGCGGCGCGCCGGCGTTGGTCCGGTGCTGACAGCTGCCGGCCGCGGCCGACGTGCGCCGGCGCGAGCAGCGGCTGACCGCCATGCTGCGCGATGCGGAGGCGGTGCGCGCTGTACACTGCCCCGCGCTCGAGCCCTACAGCGCCGTGCAGCTGCAGAGGGGCGCGCGCCAGCAGCTGTATGCGGCGCGGCGGCTGCTGGGGGGCTGCTCGCTGCGACGCTACGCCGCCGCAGCGCGGCACTACCTCGGCGACGCGGACACGCTGCACTTGGTGCGTCGCGTAGCACTGCCGCTATTCACGGCGCTAGCGGCGCTGCACGAGGCGGGCCTGCTGCACCGCGACGTGCGCGCTCAAAACGTCTTCCTGGAGGCCGACGGGGAGGTCAGGCTGCTCGGCGCCTGTGTCGACGCTCGGGTCTTCGAGCTGATACAAGAAGACGATTCTTGCGAAAGGTGATATTTTTAACTATTTCTTAGAACAATGTCTCAAATTTGTAGCTTTATTTTAAAGTAAATTTCGCCTTAAATATCGTATCTAAGAATATACAGCAATGAAACGGTCGTCGCATTGCAAACAGGCACAGCTGCGCGCGCGACGTGCAGTGCGCCGGCGGCGTGCTGCTGGCGCTGCTCCGCCCGCCCGTCGAGCCCCGCGCTCTGCCCGCGTACCTACCGCTCGACGCGCGCGACTTCTTTTCCAGGTGGTTGTGGTACACTAAGACGCTTTATTAATTAGTCTGATGCACGGAGTTGTGAGGTAGTATCGTTTGTGCAGGTGCGCGGCGCACGACGAGCGGTCGCTGTGGCCGGCGGCGCGGCTGGCGGCGCACGGCTTCCTGCAGCCCGGCCCGCCGCGCGCCCTCCGCGCGCCTCCCCCGCACACACCGTACGCACAGGTACTGCGCGGTGTGCTACTTCTTACATTTTCAACGGTTTCCGTAGTGGTAGCTGCCCGCGTCGCTTAGCCCGCACTCTTACCTGAGGCTTCCTTGTCGCGTCTGCTCTTCAAATCCAGCCCGGCGACTAGAGGAACGGCATCGTTCTCCTTCCGCCTTATTTGAAGCCGCTGGGGGCCGACTGCACCTCTTAGAATGACAGTTGGCGCTTTTCTGTGCCCGCCACCAGCTCAGATACATCGGGTCGTGAGGAGTGGGATTACGCTGGAATCCTTTCCAACGTCAATCGAGGCGTGAATGCCTCGTCGTGCGACATCACAACTTATCACACTAATATACACAGTATTTTACAATCGCCGAAAAACGGATTCTATTACTATGGCGTTATTGAACTTCGTAATTTCTAAGAATTGTCAATTTTTAACTTTTTCTTATTGATTATTTTTGTACTTGAAAAATAATTGGAGTGAAAATTCAATGCGCAACTATATAATGAAATACATTTTCCTTCTATACAAACGCGCCAAATTCATACTACAATGAAATGTGGCTTAGAAAGAGAATAAAAAACATGATAAGTATGATAACGTGAGGGCGCGGCGTCGCTGCAACGCGCGCGTGCTGCAGGGCTCGGAGGATGCCGCGGAAGCGGACACGGACGCGGGGGGCGGGCGGCTGCACGCGCTCGGCGGCGGCGCCTCGCGGCTCTCCGTCGACTTCGAGGTGCTCTCCTGGATCGGCAAAGGTGGTTTTGGCGACGTCGTGAAAGTGAGACCCATGTCTAATTATTATAATGCCTTACTCGTGTCCTCGACAGAAGTGCTACTGGCGTGCGCTCTTTTGGCCCGATGTTTTCGTCACATAACATAACTTATATTCTTGTGAACATTCCTGCCCGCAGCGGTCCGTCGATCACAAACTTTTACGCTTATAAAGTTAGTGCAAAGATATGTGAGCTTTTTAAGGAACAAATGTAGAATTTTACCAGCTTTCCCATTATGACAAGAGCCTTGCCTTGCAACCGCAGGTGAGGAACAGGCTGGACTGTGGCGTGTACGCGATAAAACGTATCAAATTGAATCCGAAGAACGTGGCGCTGAACCGCAAGATCATGCGCGAGGTGAAGCTGCTCTCGCGGCTCAGTCACGAGCACGTGGTGCGCTACTACAACGCCTGGGTAGAGTCCACGGCGGCCCGCGCCGGCCTGCCGCACGCCGCGCCGCGCCTCGAGTGGTCGCTGTCCGGCGCGCCGACGGCCGCCGCCGCCGCCGACACCGACACCGACACCGACACTGACACTGACACCGACACTGACACTGACACCGACGCCGATACCGGCGAACCTGGCCCCTGGTCTCTAAGGTGAGCCGCCATCACATCTGTACCCTGAAATGCTCCAAAATCTGCTGAATTAAGAGTATTTATGAGTACAATATGTATAAATCTATTTATCTTAATTGAAATTAATCTGTCTTCAGCCCCGAGGAAGATACCAGCAGTATTGTTTTCCAAGATGAAGATAACTGCGAGACTGCCGGCGTCGGTTCTCAGAGCGGGGCGGAGAGCGGGGCGGCAAGCGGGGCGGCGAGCGGGGCGGAGAGCGACGCGTCTCCGGGGAGCGGGTCGGAGGGCAACGTGCAACAAGTGCAGCAAGTGCTATTCATCCAGATGGAGTTTTGCGAGAAGCACACGCTGCGGCAGGCCATCGACGACGGCCTGCACCAGGAGCCGGTGCGCGCGTGGCGGCTGTTCCGCGAGGTGCTGGAGGGTCTGGCGCACGTGCACGCCAAGGGCATGATCCACAGAGACTTGAAGCCGGCTAACATCTTTCTGGACTCCGACGACCACGTCAAGATCGGTGACTTCGGATTGGCTACAAGGATTTTCGCGCGACAGTCTGCCGACGGTACTGTTTTTATTCTCGCTGCCGTCGTTTCGCTCGCGCCGCGCGTCACTCAAACGAACGTATTCTGTTGCAGATAAAAGTGTATCGCAAGAAGAAGGCGACGGCGCGCTCACTGGCGAGGTGAGTTTTCACTCGATGATGTTTTTACTTGTTCCCTTCATTAGACTCACGCAGCGTGTTTCCGCCACCTCTCGTCAATGTATGCGCCCTGCGGCGGCCGGTTGACGTGACGCGGCCCGACTCTTCTGCTGGCTAACGTTTATTTTATTTAACTGCCTCGATGGCTCAGTGATATCACGTATTACTTCCCGGCTCGGGAAAAATGATATTTGGTTTGTTCAACTTGATATCAGCCCGAAGTTTGGAATTTGTGCCCGATATGACGATAGACTCGCCCCCAATCACATTATGGGACGGAAAAACATATGGCGAAATGTGAGTGCAGTAAGTTACACCTGTGCCTACCCCTTAAAAATGCCTGGAATATAGTGAAAACAGCATCTCTTTTCCTTAGAAACTATTCCTACCTGTGAAACATTAGAGGGCCGTTAGCCAGCTCTGGCTCGCTGATACAATCTTTAAACTTCCAATTGACTGCGGCCGCAGCTCCCTCAAGAGTTTATGCTAAACACACTGCTTGCATAATTAATTTTACAGGGCTGAAAATCAAAAAAATATGAATCAAATACTAGTTTTTGAAAAGTAAAATTCCTGTCAAAATTATAACCGCCTTTCATGGAGGATCGACAAGAGTAACACAAATTACACATTTCTAAGAAAATTCACTAATAATAAATGATCTCTATTGGATTGTAAAACATTACTCTCAAGTACAAGGTGTCCAGAAAGGGTATCGGGTATTTGTAAATTCAATGAAACAAAAATTATTCGTACGCAATAAAAAAGT
>JAABKM020000008.1:5625355-5636531 GCA_016277805.2 Papilio aristodemus | reverse complement strand
ACAACAGAACATATATATAATACATAAACATATGATATAATTCTTTTCAATTGATTTCGGGAAGTCAAGTATCCTCCGTGTGCCCAGTGTCATTTAGAGTCTGTTGAACGTTTTAGCAACCTCGCTGTATTGCCGTTAGTTTAGTTCAATTTAAGTCTGTCGGTTTACATTTGTCACTCACCCGAGAGACCGCCGAAGTCGCGGAAGATGCGAAAGTCAGTGTCGGCGGGGATGAGACCGCTCTGAAACAGCTCCTGCGCCAGCGAGGACGCGAAGGGGTGCGGCACCGCGCCCGCGTACACCTGCACAGGCCGCGCTCCTTAGCGGACACATCTCGGACACCTTCGCCGACACTTTCTGTATCGGTTCCAATCGAAAACGTAATCAAACTAAACAAATAAAACGGTCGGATTGCAGAACACGACAGCGGAACCTGACCATGAGTGAGTCAATTCCTTCGACTAAGCGACCGAGCGCAGCGCATGCGTTGAAAACACTCTGGCGTTACTCGCTCGAGTGCGCACAACTGAACCGCAACGCGTCAAAACGACATTATCAATTGTATTACCGGTATTTCGGAGCATTCCGCGGCTGCGAAGGTAAATCAATATCGGCTCTGATGCCAAACGAGCGTACGGTATCTGAACTTGTGCAGTCGAATATATTATACTTACAATATTCAGAGTTTTGTATTACCGATCATAGCATCCAGCGGATCGTCGGATATTTAATACTCAAATAAACGCGACAAAATGAAGAATGTAGCTTAAAACAAATAGCCCGGGAACCGTCGGTATTAATTTTATTTACAGAGAGATAGAAATATTTTCTCATGTATCTTACAGCTACTAAACTTTAAGATAGGTCGCCTTTAAAATCCAAGGCCGGAAGAAAACAACTAAAGCTTAGCGGATAGTGGAGCGGTACCTCCAGCATCCAGGGGTCGTGCGGGCCAGCCTGGAACAGCACCTCGCGCCCGCCCGCGCCGCACGCCTCGATGTTGACGAAAGCGCGCACGTCGCGCGCCCATCTCGCGAGAATAGAATTAAATGTAAATATGACACAATGAAATAGTAATAATAATATAAAAATAAAAAAATATAAATGATGAGATGGTAAATGACCCTACAGCGCTATGTAGCATGTGGCGCGAGCGCGGTCTGGAGGGCGAACTGGACCCAATTGCCACAGCGGCGTAGTTTCTAAACACAAACACAATTCGAAATTGCTTTATTTCAGAAATAGAGTAGGTAGGTAGAGTATCAAGCGTTACTTGTGAGTAGTGATGAAAGCATGCGAAGCCTGCAGGATGTTCTCCTCGGCGCCGTTGAGCAGACACACGAGGTCGTGGCGCAGCGGGCGCGGCGCCGCGAGCAGCGCACGGAGCGCCTCCAGCGCCACCGCGCAGCCCGCGCCGTCGTCGCTGGCACCTGCGCACACGCCGCGCGAGCCGACAGTCGATTTAATACCTCCTCCTCGCTGCCTTTCGCAGAATGTCATTGCAGTACGTATAAAAGTTTTATTCGAATATATATATTTTTAATTACTTAGAATTTATATAAAAGACTACTACGTAATAAGAAGAAACATCACTATTTATATTATTCGACTTCTTTCTTTGAGTTTCTCTAAATACGCCAGATCCAGATGGCTTGGCAACGTCCGCCAGATGTGGCTCAGGTACCGGGCTAGGCTCGTTCCGCTCACCGGGGCTCCCGGGCACGGTGTCGAAGTGGCAGTTGAGCAGCAGCGCGGTGCGGCCGGCGCCGCCGCGGCCCCGCGCCCGCGCCACCACGCTCTGCACGTCGCGGTAGACGTTGTTCATGCCTGCAGACAGCCACTGCCACTGTTACATAAGGCGGCGACGAAATATCATGTTTAGTGGTGTACTGTGTACACTTGCAGATTTTTTGTTTTAAATTTTATCAACTTGAATTCACTGCGCAGTGTCCGAGTGTAATGTCGGCACGTTCCCTGACTAAGGCTCTTGTCCGAGCCGCAGTGACAGTAAGAGAGCAGCGAGTGTCAAGTTTCGATAGTTTTGTCGCTGGACTAGAAACGAGTGTGCGGGGTGTACGGGGTGTGCGGGGTGTGGGCGGTAGCTTGCTTCACTTGCCCGATGTCGAAATAGTGTACTAATATGGGATGGATGCTCTATAAAGGGACATCTCTCAACCATTCAATTTTTTTTTTACAGTTCACTAGACATATATTATTTTATTATATGGAGATAAGTGATTTGCGAGTTTATAGCTTAATTTTACATTCATGGCAAATAAAAGTAGAAATAAAGTTATTTTAAATCGGCAATTTTTTTCTTTCGTTCATGCTTATTCTCTCTTTCACTCTTTCAATATTTTTTCAACAAGTCTAAAAGGTAAAATTTCGGATCAATTTTCTCTTCAAGCAATAGTGAGAAAGCATTAAAGTTTAAGTATAACTGAGGGTCGCGGGCTCGAGTGGAGGAGGAGTGGTTACAGTAATGAGGTGCAGAGTAAATGTCGCAAGTCAGCTGCGTCCGCTGCAGCTCTTCATACTCTTACAGCCGCACGTCTCTTCTATTAAAAACTAATTTGCTCGGAGTACGGATTTCCATATCACGAGCGAAATGGTTAAACAAATGCCTATTGATATCTAATTGTAAAAAGTGCGAGACCGAGCGCGCCTCGCCCGGCGCGGTACTTCTCGCATCTGTCGATGAGGCTTATTAACACAATGTTCAGTCCAATCACCTTGAAACTCGACAACCGTTACGTAGTTTTATGTCAGCTCAAATTAGAAAAACATGAGATTGTAATTATCGAAGATTTTCAATGATTTTGTCTGCGTAAAAAGGATTTAATGGTCAAGAGAATTCCAGCGACCTCCAATCCCAGCTAATTTATACCGTTTGAACCGGACATTCTGACGGTATCTTGAATTCCTTTGCCACGTGATATGATGCATCTTGGACTTTTAAAAGAATTCTTTGAATCTCGCATCGTAGAGCAGTTTAGGTAGACTTTAATTTTTTTTAGTAATATTTATATTATAGGGAACCTAGTTTTACTACACTCAAAAGTAGAACAAACATACATGGCCCCGATCATGGACTAATTGCTAAGATTAATAAAATCATACGCATTCCAATTACCGCGTTAGATATTTAACTACAGGACCAAAGGTGTTTCTAGCCGGTATAGTAAGTTAACATTAAATGATAGATAGAAGCCATCGCAGACTTTTACTGAACACCTTTTTATATATAATATAATTTTGATACCGTCGAGGAAAGTGAGCGGAAAGGCGCCGCTGCCGGTGTGCACGTCGATCTCGAGGCTATTGTGCGGCGAGGCTTGCGCGGCGAGCTGGCGCAGCGCCTGCACCGCCCACCGCACCGCTAGCACCTCGTTCTCGTAGCTGCCGGCCACCTGCGGCACGCCCACAACTCTCAACACGAGCGGCTCGCTCATAGCGTCATATAACAATACACTAAAATACTTTTCGATTGTTATTTGGAATTGTCCTTTAATAATAGACGGACAGACGGAGCTGCCTTCCTCTTCCTCATAGAGGTACCGCAGAGAGCGACAGTTCCTCACGATGATCGATATCAATGACTATCTCGGTGTCTTGTCAACGTCGCGTCGGCCGATAGATTATAGTCTATATTAAAACATTTATTAATTTAACGATACACGTGAGTACGCGATGTAATTATAATTCGAGGAAATTTTGACAACTTCACATCGCTACATTAGAACGGTTGCGAAATATACCCTAGGGCCGATAGCTGTAAGGTTGACGAGGTGGGCGTGCGCCCTATAGCCATCGAATGTGTCGGGCGGACCGTGGCGTGGCGCAGGCAGCCGGCGCTCGGCAGCCGCCGCCAGCAACACCAACAGCGCTGTCGCCGCCGCCGCGCCCGCGCTCCACCACGCGGACACCGCGCCACGTCGGGCCTTGTCGTCCGTAGCTGTAGCCTGCTGCGTATAACGAACGATACGTTGGTCAATAGCTAGCCTTATTTATCAAAACGACAATCAAAAGTGGCAACTATTATATACATCGGCGGCAACTCAAGCCCGAAAACTTCATGTATATGAAATTTCCGTAAGACTTAAACAAATACATAAACAACGTAGTAAGTAGTAGTAAAACACCATTCCATTTGCTCCTTTTCTTTATCATCACCATCACCCTACCCTGATCCCACCTTAGGTGCGGTCGGCACAACACGCTCCCTCCTTCAGTATACCTATCAGGCGACATCTCGCAAATCATTCCTTTCTTTCTCACGTCATGCTTCACGCAATCCATCCATCTTTTCATAGGACTACCCTTGCCTATTCATTTCTTTAACCTGGTCAACCTTTTGCTCCTTAATTTGTCTTTCACTGAATCTACTTTCAAGCTCCCTCTAACACACTCATTGCGTACCTCAACATTCGCATTTCTGCCGCATGCACTCTATTATCATTCGTTCCATTTACCGCCCAACATTCCGACCCATACATTATGACAAGCCTTATGATGGTTTTGTAAATTTTTCCTTTTAATTTAAGGAGAACTTGAGGATCGCATGTTAACCCTGTAACCTGTTGCCATTTCGTACATCCGGCATTTATTCTATTTTTCACGTCACGGTCAATATCACCGTCGTTCTGAATCAAAGTGCGCGAGATGCCGGAACTTAGAGCAGACTGGAAGAGCCACATCATATAAAGCTATCGGGGCGTAACTGGATGAACCACTGAAATCGCAGAACAGATGTTCGTTTTGGTACTACTTATCTTCAATCCAACACTTTTCACTCTATCCCGCCATTTTTCCAGTCTACTTTGTACCTCAAGCGCATTTTATTGTAAATAATATGCTACATACGATACAGAGTAGTAATAAATATGAAAATAACCTCGAAACTAATTACCGCCTGAATGCCTTCGCGCCTAACCAGTTTTATTTTTTGTTATTTAATTCAGTAAAATAATCAAGACTCTGGCTAAACAATAAAGTAAGAAATGAAAATTTAATACGAAAACAACGTGAAAAAAACCTTACCATTAGTTTTAAAATTAAAACTGGAACAGTAATGGAACAGATCACGAATATCTGCACTGCACAACTCCGGTTTGAAGATATTTTGGTATTCGTAATGAATGTTTAATATTTTTTCATTAAACAAAATATTTAACAAAAATCACATATTTTACTCTTGCGTCCGCTTATGTTCTATTTATACTATAAATTACTCATTTCGTGTTTATAATTTTATTGTTAAATTGTTGACGCTAGTTCATTTATCTTCTAAAAGTTGAAAACCTCGACATCGAGCAGAAACTGACTGAGTCAACTTGACAACTTCATCTAAATCTGACACAAAGAGTAGTTTGACATTTAGATTAGAGCTAAGCCATCAGAGTTTAAAAAGCCATGAAATACCACTAAAGACCATAGAGTTTTTACAATTTATACAAAAATAACACTCTTAGAATAATAGTAGCTATTAATACTAGCTTAATAGATTACTATCTTATTGGTTGATACTGGTGTTAACCTATATTACAAATAAAAAAATAATTATGTATATTCTTTAATGTTGTACCAACATATGTTACGAAATTATACACTATTACTCATATTCCATTCATTTATTAACAAATCAACGTCTTATTTAACTGGAAATCATACTTGCGAATGGATAGTTAAGATTTTTGAATTTGCGCTCACTACGGATTTTGCAGTCTAATACATAACGAATTACCATATTTTCTAAGTCTATGCTACACGCAATCCACTGCACAAAAATAAATGATAATGTTGCGAAATTCACTTAAAACACAGGAAGCTCTGAATGTGGCCATACAAAAATTTTCAGAATATACAACGTATCAAGGTATATTCTGAAGAAGACGAAATATTACTTAGTCAATCGTTATCTTTTTTCCCTATCAGAATTAAAACTTTTATATTAAAATCGCGTTCATTGTCGTAGCGTTTTTTCAATGACTTGTCCATTTACAAATTCTTGGTCCTTGTAAAATAGTCACTCACGACCATAGAGCATATACGTTTGTTTTGTTTTGTGGTAGAACTGTTTATCACATAAGCTGTCATTACTTTATTGGTTATATTACAATACGATTTTATATAAATGGATTGATGTGAATTACAATGACAATTACTTTATAAACAGATGTTTTGATTTTAACGCACATTGAGTTAAAACGTAAATATGTCCAGTTGGGTAGGTTATGCTGTGTCCGTAAATTGTGGAGAGCCTCTTGGCTGTTATCAGGGAACAATTGTGGAAACTGATGGCAATACTATAACACTGACCAAAGCTTTTAGAAATGGTTTTCCATATCCAAAGTCTAAGGTTACCCTTAAGTAAGGCACTATTAATTATCTACTGGTAGCCATACAGCCACGCAATCACCACTGTTGATATTAATGTTATGTTTTTCCAGTGCTGTTGACATAAAAGATTTGAAAATTATAGAAGAGTCTCATGGTGAACCTGCTGAACCAACACACAGTACAGTTTCAGTCACTAAGAGCAATAAAAAGGGGCAGCGTGCTACAGTCTGTGAGAGTTTGCAAGCTAATCCATCTAATTTTGCTAATGCAGGTACAGCTATATACATTTTATATTAGTCCGGTTTGTTTGTGTACTAGTTTTTGTCAAAGAGATTTTAGTTGCAGTTACTGTGGATAGTAACTGGCATGAGAAAGTTATGTTTATCAGGAGTACATTCTCACTTTGCATCTCATGAGCAGGTACACCTCTTTTGGTGATGTATTTAAAACATATTTTTTTCTCTACCTACTGTAATTTTGAATGTATAAAAAATGTAATACAATGTCAATTTGTGACCTCAATTGCTGGGGATCTCGCATGTATACATAATAATTGTGAAACTGTCTGATGTAATGGAGAACAATCAAATGTGACAAAACACAATCCATTTAGAAACATCTCATCATGAAACAGTTTGTATGAAGAATAAAGTGATAGTGACAAAGTTTTGTTTCAGTAAGTAGTCAACCGACGAGCAATGTGAACACGATGCATGTCCCCAAGGCAGGAGCAGGGCGTGGCATTGCACCGGGGCCGAGTCGCAGCAAGCCTATTGACATACAAGGATCTAGAAGTAACAAGAATACTAATCATTCCAGTAATATTTTTTTTTCTTAAACACTTCATTAAAATGATTTGAGTAATTTTCAAAATGGAAGGGCATTGCAAACAAAAATTGTGGCAGAGAATTTACTTGTAGTAGATGGAGCCCTTGTTGTCTGACAGAGAAAGACATATTCTATTCTTGTAATAATTAGTTTTATTATAAGAATAGAATATGGCCTCTGGATAATGTAAACCTAGATTTTAAGGGTGGTGTTTGAATTTAATTGATACATATTTTTGTTTGCTTGTAAAACATATGGGTTGTGAAGTATGGTAGTTTGCAGGTAGCTTCACGGCTGCGGGCTCGACACCCAAGGGGCGGTGCGGCGCGCAGGAGAAGGCGCGGCGCCGCAACGAGGCGTGCTTCGGCGACGAAGCCGAGCCGGCGCTGCTCGATGACTTCGACTTCGAAGGCAACCTGGCGCTCTTCGATAAACAGGTACATGCTCTTTCCAGTAGTGCCGATGCAACATCTCTCATAGTCGCATTTAATTCATTATAATGGTTATAAATATTTGTATTATTGAAATCATGAAATTTAAATATTTTTAATGTTCAAAGATAAGTTGACTCATGTCTAACCTCAGTCAAAAAGGAAAAAAATCGGTTAACCGTTTGCAGGCACTTTGGGAACAAATGCGCAATGCCGCTCGGCCCGATGTGGTTCGCGCGGCTGACGAAGCCGGTGCACGGCTGCGGCACGACGAGAGCGTACTGGGCGCGGCTGCACTGGGCAGCGCCGGCGTCGGCATCGTGGTGCCCGAGGAGCTGCGCGCGTGCGAGTACCGCACGGAGGCGGGTGTGGCGGTGCCAGGCGTGGTGAGCTCGCTGCGCGCTCGGCTGTGGGCGGGGCTGCGCGGCGCGGCGAGCGAAGCGGCGCGGGTGCTGCTGGCGCGCGCCGCCGCCGACGTGGCGCTGCAGCTGATGGGCGGTGGTCGGCGGCTGGATTCGCGCAATGCGCACCAGGCGCCCGTGTGCGTGTCGGTGGCGGCGCCACACCGCATCGGCGCCGCGGCCGTGCTGGCCGCTCGCCTCCTCGCCTCGCACGGCGCGCGAGCGTACGTCTTGCTCGCCGGTGAGTCATCCCACTTATTACACGGCAAGCGCCCGACCACCATCACGCACTGGAGTACTCTAATAGGCCTGATATCGTTCTGAAGGACCGGGTCCAGTCCGAGATATTTGGACGATATAGCCATCTCCATCCATTTCAGCCGAACTGAAAATAAGAAAAATGTGGTCCTTATTAGTGATGTAATCGATTTTTTTTGGTTTTATTTTTACAAAATCAATTTGTTCGATGGCGTACCGTGGCGGCGGCGTACGTCCAGCAGTGTACAAATTTGGGCTGAAAGGACGAATGAGAGTTTCGCAATACAAGGCGCGGTCTTCGTTTTCATCTCGCTTTAGAGTAATGGTGGTCGTGTCTTATTACTTTCTTAGCAGCAATGATGTTGCGTGTAATCCAAACGTAATAAAAATGTATATAATGTTGAACGGTCAGGCGAGAGTTCAGCGGCAGCAAACTGTGCGGTGCTTCAGCGGGAAGTGAGCGCGCTGGCGGCGGGCGGCGGGTGCGCCGTGAGCCGCGCCGCCGGCCTGCCCAGCGCCGACCTCGTGCTGCTCGCGCTGCACGACCCCGCGCAGGACGGCGGCGGCGACGACCTCTACCAGTGAGTCGGACTCTGTCGACTCGAGCCTCGTCATGTCTTTTCCATGTGATGTCCGCTGGCGGCGGGCGGCGCGCGACGAGCAGAGTGTAGGCCCGCCGCCGAGCGGACGCAGCTCGCGTCGGCTGAGGCTCGTTGTCTTCAGTCTCGCTCGTTCACTGACAGGATCTTTTGCACGTTCAATTAAAATTTCTACAATAAATGCAATATATATTTTCGACTATAAATAAATAAAATAAATCATTTTTTTGCAGACTGCGTCCATAAGATTTACAGTTACCAAGTCGGTCGTGCGACTGAAACATCATTCATACTATACTTATATAAAAAAATTAAAATTTCAAAAATTTAAATATCAATACGAGACATGAGTCAGTGATAACGTTAGCGCTACCCTCCAGCTGGGCTCGCTGCCTTTTGCAAAATGTCTTTGTTTTTTGTTTTTTTTTTTTTAATAATTGTTTGTTGTTTTTTGCAGTAAACGATTTCTTCTTTATAAAGCAATACGTGAATGAATTAATTTATTCACTTACATTTCAAAAATTCTTTAATGCTATAAATTGAAAGTCCTAACAATCAAAACCTTGAGCTTGAGTTTAAAGATGTAACCCTTCAGTCTCTTTGTATTGTTCGGTCGATGTTACTGTCGCGGCGACTGGACAGAGAGCACTCTCGTAGAACATTCGTTTATTATATTCGGCATTTCGTGATTAAGTAGCGATCAAGTATTCAAAGCTAGTTTTTGTTAACAGCCACAACTCCAAATAAATGCATGATAATATTAAACAATTTTTTCCTTAAATATGCTCTTAGATTTTCACCGTTTCTCAAATTATTTATTATTCGTACATATCGTTGCTGCAGTATAAATGTTTGTTGTGTAGTTATAAGTGGCATTTTCCCGAACTGAGACAGATGTACGAGCAATACCTGGATTTGTGTCGGTCATTCTAAGAGCGCCCTGCAGCGAGTCGGGCTGTGATCTTTGGGTCAGTCGGTCGGGCGGTAACGTTACGTGTGTCGCGTGCGCAGGGAGGCGCTGGAGTGGGTGCGCGGCGCGCGTGGCGTGCTGCTCGCCTTGGAGCCGCCGGCGCGCGGCTGGCCGGGGGTGAGCGCGCGCGCCGCCGTGCAGGCCGTGCTGCCGGGGGCGCTGCCGACTGCGCTGGGTCGCCTGCACCTGGCGGACGTGGCGCCGCCGCCGAGCCTCTTCCGCGACCTCGGCCTCGCGTACCGCACGCCCTTCGCCGCCGGCTCGCTGCTGCCGCTGCACCCCGCCGATCAGATATGATCGAGCGGAGACGATCGTGAGGGAGGCCTCCGGAGAGACAGCCGGCGGGAGGAGGCGCGGCGGGAGGAGGCGCCGCGCGAGCCGGGCCTCGCGTCACGTATGTCACTGCCGTAGATCACGTTGTTGATTTTTGTTTGAACGTACATTATTTACGTGTAGCAACGCAAATTATTAAAGAAATTGACAGATAAGAAGCAAGTTGTTACCTTTGGACGAAGCACGCATCGAGTCGGTCTGCGCGCGGCGCGGCCTCGGGGCCGTTCATAATGTTTTAGAGTCGAGTCGTTTACTGCTGCTGCAGGACTGCTTATACATTGAGATGTCTGTAGTATGTTCACAGACTTATCAACAGAACGCCCTGCAGAATCATCTCTTAAAACTTTGTTTTTAGTTTAAACTAAAAATAGTAATGAATATGCGCTCCTGCACGTCTTCATAGTTATTACTTAAATTCCATAGAGTAAAGCAGTAGATCGCATTTAACAGTTTTTAACAAAAAAAAAAAAACTCGGGGAGAACCAGTGCGGTATGACATGGTGCATTATCGTGATGGAGGAATCAAGAGCTGTTCACTTATAATTTAGGCGGTTTCAGACGAATAGCTTCCCGCTTGTAGACAGTCTTACCGAGGAAGGAAAAAAAAATACTTGCCTTTCTAATGCCCGGGAGATTTTAAATGACAATTTGATCTTACATTTTGATGACAGCAGTATGTCGCACCAAATAAGTTTTTAAAAATGAACAACGCGAAAGAAATGAAATTAATTTAACTTAATCCAATTGTTATGTTAATTTGTCAAAAATCCAATGACGCAGTTTCAGTTTTCATGGAAATCAGTCCCGAGACTCTTTTGATACTGCGATAGTTTCAGATTTTGTCATCCACGCCCAAATCAACATTCCCCCTGCGTGTGTATTTAAGTTACGGCCTCGGCTTGCATGTCGTGTTGTCGCGCCGCTCGGAATATAATACTGGTCGATTCCGTCAACATGTAACGTGTCTATGATTTTTATATTCAATGTTATTTAATGAATTTGTAAGTATAATATTGT
>JAABKM020000008.1:5598995-5609114 GCA_016277805.2 Papilio aristodemus | reverse complement strand
AAAAAAAGCATGCTAATGTGAGTCGTTCCTGCAGGTTTTCATACTACCTTGAAGTCTTTAAATTTTGCTGATGTTATTCAATAATAGTTTAACATTTAATATAGTAAGAATATCAGATGAAGTCGCAAATACAAATCTGCACAATTACTTTAAGTCGATGTTTCCGGCGCCTATATACTGCCAGCCCATAGCTGAGCAGTAAGTAGGAGGTAGGAGCAGCCAGGAGGTCGGGGTACGCGGGAATCATTTACAAATGTCATTTACGTTTCAATTTCGTCAGGCGAGCGCTTTAATTCCAAGTCGGGCGTGACGCACAATCGGCAGAAGTCATTTGTACAAATCGCAAGGATTATTTGACGACCTTAAGCCCACCTGGTCCTACCCCGGCCGCGCCCTACGTCTTCGGACAACGGCTGGCGATTACGACGGACTTATATCGCCGCGCCGGGTGTCGGCGATTTGTTTAACTGACCCTTAAGATGCCTATAGAGTTACAAAGAGTACCGACTCGTCGCATATATTATATTTTGTTTGAAATTTATTTGGACAGCTGAACTTCTACGATCCCTACTTATTCATTCGTTTTGAAGATTTAAAGAACCTGTTGTAGGTATGTCGATATGTTAAAAAAATTAAGCATCGGGACGAGACCGAACGAAAAAATCTAATTTGTATTCTTGTTTCTTCCGTGAAAAGAAGCAACAAATATCAATTTGACACAGATACAAAGCAGAGGAAGGTGAGCGGAGAGGTACATAAAATTTTTCATAATTTTTATTCTTTTAAAGAATTAGATACGCCAAAGTATTGCGATTTTTCCATTAAGGAGGGAATTATCCGACAATCGGATAATTCTCTTCTGAATGTTTTTGAAGCTAGAAAGTTCAGTATTGCGAAAATGAACAGCCATCTGAAAATCCCACCTGACCAATCGTGCTGATTTTTTTCACTTTTTACTTTATAACATACTAACACTCGACTTAGTTTTTCATTGTTTTTCTTTTTACTAACCATTATGGATGTTTTGAAATCTGAAATAAAAATGTATTTATTTAAATCTTTATATAGTCAGTTGTATTTACTGTTAATGATGACTGTCACGCACGACATTAATTTCCTATAAACTTTTATCAATAACTTCGATGACATTTCTATAACATTTGTAACTCTACAAGATAGAATTCGTGTATGGCTTGTGTTAGTGGGCAAGACGTCGCTTATCTCCGGCGCTCGCCGCCGGACGCAGGACCCCGGGGCTTTGCGCGCTATCCCGGGACTTAACTGTCGGGACTACGGGAAAGATGAAGACGATCGATTGACGCAATTTTATTCAACCGCGATGTTAAGATTTCGAGTTTGGGATTTGTCTTTGATCCTATAAAATTGCTTGTTGTGTTAAAAGTTAACATATTTTGATTTCACGTAAGCGATGCAGTTAGAGACTCAAGTCTTAGACTCCTGTCTACCACACGATCCTTTCCCTAGTACATATAATACATACCATCATGCAAAGGAATCGCCAAAACGACGTATGCATTCCGCCATTTCTTAAGTTGACCCAAAAGTACCTTAGAAGAACTAATTCTTTGTCCGTCAGTCGCCGGTCTCTGTCGACTCCTGTAAAGTCAATAGACCAAGGTACGCGCGGTAGCGGGGTAGTGGACAACTTACCCTATAACTCATAGCGCGCCGTAATTAAACTGCGCGGCAACGGCAATGAATCACGCCTTATCGGCAACATGGCTATTTATTAATGTCGCCCAGTAGAGGGACACGAATTTAGCAACGCAACCGGACAAGTCCTCGTTTAATTAACCAAACGTATCCTAAAATTAACACAACTTCAGCTTAATTATTGAGAAAGACATTCATTACATGCAAAATTTGGAATCAAATTTATTTTAAACGGCTTAATTATTGTTAATAAAATTTCAATAAAGACTTTTAATTAAATAATTTAAATCAAATCTTATTGACATAAAAAGTGTCACTGTATTGTAAATGTATAATGCATGTTCTTTATTCCTTATTTCCTTTTTGCATATACTTACTTCTACTTATAGCGCGGTACTACTTTTCAATTTCATCGGACACTTACCGGAATTGTATGGAATACCAATTTAAAAATACATATTAGGCAATGTTTTCGTATTGGTTAAAGCAAATTAAAAATCCAAAAGAGACGAGAGATGGGTAACCTCTATGCTTTATCTCGGCGAAGGAAGTACATACGAACGAGTCCTGTATTTGTTTCGGACATACGTGGTCTTCGCACTTATTAAAACACGCTCATTTGACTTGGTCTGAACGGAAAATGTATTCAAGATATAATCATTATCATCAATACATACAATAAATTGTTAAGTAAATACTAAACAATTTAGTATTTACAGATGCTTACATTATTTATGCGTCGATTTAGAATATCTTGAAAATGTATACTCTACAGCAGAACGCTGTATAGGAAACATGAAGGGCGACATTTTTAAGTGCAGCACCGGGCTAGTAAGTAGGAACTGCGTGTGAGGAAACATTGAGGATAAAATTATTCATGTGATTGTAATCGGAGTTTGGAATTTGTGACCGATATGGCGATAGGCTCGCCCCCTATCACATTATGGAACGAAAAACCTATGGCGAAATATGGATGCACTAGTTGCGCCTCTGCCTACCTCTTCGAGGAATACAGGCGTGATATATATGATTGTAATAGTTCTCGTCACACGGCACTTGGAAGAACATGATATATATAGATAGTATAACTATACTTTCTATATATATCGTGTTCTTCCACCAATTTTTCTTCCTTTAATATTCTAATCACCATAACAACTGTTATTATTATGGTGATTAGAATATTAAAGAAGAAATAAGAACGCATTTATTAGTCGATTCGGAAGCGTAAACGCACTCTCTCTCTCACGATCACGTGACAATTACACGTTTTACGTAATGTATTTTATAAGACATTTCATAGGAATAAAATTATAACGTTTTTTAAGTTTACCATTTAAAAAGATAAATAAATAGTTCAATAAAATTACAGGAATAATTTTGTTGAGTAGTTTACAAAAACACGCCATCTATATTTATTATTGGAAATTTTATAAAAATCAATGATCTTAGTTTTAGTTTACGACGCAAGGTAGCACTATTTTAAATTTAAAAGGAACGGTTACTAAACGTATGAAGTAATTTATATTTTAAAATGCTAATAAAGTTATTGTTAAACCTTAAACATTTTTTTTATTAAAAATATTCGTAATTATTAAAATAATTTAGGCGCTTCGATACTATTAAAATTGTGAGATTTCAAATGTACCTAATGTAAAATTATTTGTACATACATTGGCCCTTTATGTGTTAAGAATTATCTGATAAAAGTTTCCAAGTATCACATAACACGGGTAGCTCGGTATTACTGCATAACTATTTATGATCTGATAAGACAGCGGCCGGAAATTAACTGACCGGTTGGTGTATGCTTTGGGTGGTGATATGGTATGTGGGGTTAGCGGCTTGTGGCAGGGACTGTCCGGTATTCGATCTTAATGGAAACCCCCGGACGGAAGATTTGTGGAGCTGGTCGTCTGTTGTATAACTATTGAAAAGTTAATCTCAATATTCTAGCTTCTTCACGTTCGCCATGCGAGCGAAACTCAATTTAATGTTTCCTTCTTGAGTCAGTTTGATGGTTGTGGTGGATCGCTCTCAAAAATTATTAGTAATGCTTTATTTAGATACATAAATATTGTTGATTTTACTTTTCATCCGCAACTGACAAGGCCGACTTCGACTCGAGAAAATCAGGAATTCTCCGTCGTCCGGATTAAAATTACTTGAACAAAATAAGTGAGGAAATCATTATGTAAGTGCGATTAATACGGTGAAAAATGGCGCCGCGCGTCCTGCTTTGCTCAATTAGTTCACCTTCGCGGCAGGACGGGTCCGATGGAGCGTGCAGTGCAAGACGCACGCAGCGCCTCGCAGCAGCAGCGCGCAACAAACAACTGTTCATATCAATCGTGCAGTGTCGCCTGTATTATATTGTTTTGTTTCTGATAAAATTATGTCTATTTTGTTAAAAGTGAGGTTAGGAAATTTCTATGTTCTTATTTGTATGTATATGTTTGTGTTTTATATGAGTGTGCTGTGTTGTGGAATGATATTGTACCTTCTCTGTTCCGTGTTGCGGAGGCGCGCATTTAGCATTAGAAATGAACATTCATTATTGTGCTCAGGAAAAACTATCATTATATCAACGGAATTTCAATGTTAGAACAATGATTTGCAAAACAGTCTTAAGGAATTTATCATTTAAATTCTAATTTACTTCTTCTCAATCCAATAATGAATAATTGATTGTATTGACCGTTCATTGTAATAGTTTTAAAAACAACGATTGTCACGAAGTTATTTTAATATTTTACATACTATATACCCCTAATGAAGAAAGAATGCGTGAAGTATAATACATTCACGATGTTAACAATTTGTTTAAATGATCATTGCTCCTAGAATGGTTGAACTAATGTTTGATCAGTGTTCATATTTGAAGACTAGGGCTCTTCCTATGGCTGTGGGGAGGCGCGGGGGGCGGCGTGGCGGGAGGCCTGCTCAGTAAGGCCACCCGCAGCAAGGCGGACGACAGCGGTCTGAAGAACAGCGTGTACGACTTTATTATCATCGGCGGCGGCACGTCAGGCTGCGTGCTCGCCAACAGATTGTCGGCGGAGCCTGAGTGGAAGGTACAACTATTTGTTGGCTCGGGACTACGCGACATTTATTTATTTACAACGCGCATTTATTTTACGAACGCGTTCATGCAGGTGTTACTTCTGGAAGCTGGCGAAGAGGAAAACATAGATTACGATATCCCGGGCGTGCCGACGAAGGACTATCGGCCGATCCTGTGGAACTACAGGACGGAGCGGAACGGCTTCTCGTGCCTGTCGCGTCCTGGGGGCGCGTGCGAGGTGCGCACCGGGAAGGTCCTGGGCGGCTCCAGCGTCACCAACGACATGAAGTATACCAGAGGACACAAGCGGGACTATGACGCATGGCACAGCCCGGGGCAGCTGGGATCCCTGGATTGGCAGTACGACAATTTGCTTGAGCACTTCAAGTCTTTTGAAGATAATGGTACGATATGTAGGTTCTTTCACACATCAGAGCGAAGGATGAGTCAACACTTACATAGAAATTATTATTATAACCTATTCATAAGATAACGAACTTATAAAGTTAAAAACTTTAAAAGTTAAAACCATTAAATTATTATTTTAATAATATGAACGTTACTTTTGAGTGAAATAAAACGAATTGTCGAACTTTAAGTATTTGTAAAAGCATTCCGAGACTTTTTAATTACACCTTTTAAAAGTTCAGTTCCAAGAGAAATAACCTAACTTGTTTTATTTCAAGGCGACTACGACGTATTAATGAATTCTTTATACCATTCCCGCGGCGGCGAAATGCGCGTGCAGAGATTCAAGCACGCCGATCGATTCGTGGAAGTATTCTCAAACGCTTTTGCCGAAATGGGCCTGCGTACGATGGACGTGAACACGAACGTGGCGGAGGCTGCAGTGGTCAACCAGTTCACAATACATAATCATACTAGATTGAGTACCAACAGCGCATTTCTAAAACCGGTGAAGAGCAGAAAGAACTTGATCGTAATGACTGGAGCAACCGTTACTAAAATTGTTATAAACAAGCAAGAAAAGACTGTCGACGGCATCGTTTATGAGACCGAAAAGGGAAAAGAGCACCCGGCCTACGCTAAGCGGGAAGTAATATTAGCCGGAGGAGCTATTAACAACGTGCGACTGTTGCACCTGTCCGGTATTGGTCCCGAGCCGGAGCTGAAGAAACACAACATAACAGTTATACACGAGCTTCCCGTGGGAGCATTCTATCAAGACCAGGTCACCACGGGAGGTCTCGCATTTGCCATAAATGATGTCGGTCCAGTAGACGAAGACACAATCATTAACGATTTTAAGACGTGGTTTCATTCTCGTAGCGGACCGTTGGCATCTCGCGGTATAAATCAACTGTCGGCGTTCTTACAATTGTATGAGAATAATAACAATGCACCCGATGTGGAGCTTTCCTTTGAAGGTAACTTTGTAAGAAGTGACAAATTCTTGCTTACAAACGTCAGTGTTCATGCGGCGGAAGAGTTCTCAATGCCTTTACCTTATTACAATCTGATAACGATTTACCCCGTCTTACTGAAACCAAAAAGTAAAGGAAAAGTAATGTTAAATAAAAGAAACCCGAAATACGGAAGGCCGATAATCCAAGCTAACTTTTTGAGGGAACCCGAGGACTTGGATACACTAGTTGACAGTATTGACATTGCTTTGCAGCTGTTGGATACGAGGGAGTTGAAAAAAGCTGACATTAAATTTGCTCCGATAGATTTGTTCCCGTGTGATAAGTTACGGAACAGAGATCAATGGAATTGCATAGCTAGACATTACACTAAGGCGATGAATAACCCCATTGGCACATGTCGCATGGGAGAAAATAGTACGAACTCAGTCGTCAATTATCAGTTGAAAGTACATGGTGTTGAAGGCCTACGAATCATTGACGCGTCCGTGATGCCGACGCACGTCCGAGGGGGCATTTACATACCGACAGTAATGATTGCGGAGAAAGGGGCAAAACTAATTAAAAGAGATTGGAAGGAGAACAAGGGACATTACAACAGCAGACGGTGAGGTCGAGCGATTTATCTTAAGTTAGTAAATAAAAGTACTATTTAATACCAAGTAGTTTTTATTAGATCGCTTGCTTTTTCAGCTATCATTATAATAGGTGCCGCCGTGGAACCGCGAGTTATTTTTGGTATAACTGAACCATCGACTATTCTTAAATTTGCTATACCGTACACTTTTAAGTTACTATCGACTACAGATTCGGGGTCTTTAGAGGAGCCCATTTTGCAAGTGCCTACATAATTATGCAACGGACTTGAAAAATGTCTTATTATGCAAGCCCAAAAATCTTCGGACACTTTTTCATAATTTTTGCATTCATTGTTTAATATGGGAAGAGGATCGAATTCAAAGGAGGCCGTCTTGAATACTTCTGTATCGAAAAGTTTTACTATTTCATGTATGCCTTCCAATAATTTCTTTTCATCCGACTGCTCTTTTAAAAAATTCGGATAAATTAAGGGTTTGCCGAAAACGGGATCTGTGGCGTTTAGTACTATTTGTCCTCGGCTTTTTGGTGTTAGAAGAGAGACGCAAATATCTATTCTATCGTAATACATGTTAGAGTCGTGTCCACGAAATCTAACTTCAACGTCGGGCGTGCCGATAATGTCGGACAAGGACGTTTCTAAAAACGCGACTACTTGGAAATTTGCCGATAAGGGGCCAGTACCTTTTGCATAGTAAGAAGATATATCTTTAAGTTTCTCTGAAAATTTGGACGCAGTGGCCGTTTTAGTGAGCTTGATGACGGGCAAGCACACAGACAGATGGTCGTGAAAGTTTCCTCCTACCGGTAAGTCGTTGTACACTTTAATATTTAAATATTCCAAATAGTCCTTCGGGCCGACGCCGGACTGCATCAACAGCTTGGGCGTGTTAATTGCACCGGCACATATAATGACTTCTTTTTTTGCTTTGACTCTCGATCTTGTACCGTTCTTAATGTAGTCTACGCCTATGGCTCGAACGGATCCTCGAGTATCCTTAAATAAAACATTAGTGACGAGCGCCTCCGTCTCGATGTCGATGTTGGACCGCAGTTTCCGTATAGGGTCGATGAACGCCGTGTAGGAGCTGACTCTCTCTCCGAAGTACGACATGGTTTGGATGCGCATGAAGCCTAGTTGGTTGCGGCCATTGATGTCGGTGTAGTTATACCCGAGCTCATTGAAGGCACTCAGCAGAACGTCGACATTATCGTCCACGTACGGATATCTTCCGACGTCCAGGGGTCCTTGTGTGGAGTGAAAGAATCTATTTTTAGCAATATCTTTGTCATAGTTGCCCTCGGAGTACTTGAAGTACGGCAACAACTGGCTGAAGCTCCAGCCGTCGTTTCCGCTCAGCATCCACTCGTCGTAGTCGGCCGGGCTGCCTCTCATGTACGCCATGTCGTTGATCGCTGAAGTGCCCCCTAGCACTCTTCCTTGGACTACTTCACACCCCAAGTCATGACGGTTTTGACAAAATCTGAAATAACAAAATAATATTCATGAAAACATCTTTTTATTTAATCTTTAGCACTTAAAGTACGTCGCTGAAAAGTTATGTAATTTTATATTTAATTATAACATTAGTTAGCCGCCTGACGCGACGTCCCGCAAGGCGGAAGTAGCGCTACACTCCACAAAAATAAACACGACAATGATATTTTAGTTATTAATCATTATTAATCTTTTATCTATTTATGTTGTAAGGAAAAATATACAATTGGAATGTAAAAACGTGTAGAGATAATAAATAATAATAATATATAAAAGTAAATAGTAGAAATCATATCAGTAAAGAAAAATTTAACTGTATTAGTAGGAAAAAGACTTTCGAAGTCCATACCCTTTCTTTGGCCTCATTGAATATTGCCAATCTACTGAGGATCCCTTGAACTCACTCGTCAGCCCCGGAATAAGAGCCATTTTTGGTTCTTCCGGTCCAGCTTCCACCACCAACACCTTAAACATTACAATTAACAATGTGACACATAGGACGATCCACTACATAGTCGAGTCAGGTACGTTCGATGTTTCCACACCATTTCATTAATTTCTACAAGGTAAAAAACGTTACCCACTTTCCATTTCCTGTTCTCAGAAAGGCGGCTGGCCACGACGCAGCCCGCCGTGCCGCCACCCACCACCACGAAGTCGTACTCGAGCTCCTTGTCGCTCACCATCACATCCCGCCCCTCGTCGTAGTTCTTTTGGTTCTCTTCCAAGAATTTGTATTTAGCGAAGGATCTGTGTTTGTCGTCGTCGGCGGCGGCGGCGGCCTTGTCCCTGGTGGCGGCGGGCGCGGGCTGCGCCAGCCCACTCCTCCCGAAGTAGTCGGGCTCGGGGCCGATGTAGCCGTACAGCGTGTGCACCAACGAGATCAGCAGGATCGCCGTCGGCGCGCATTCTATCCTGCCGTCACATATCTTGCACAGGTCATCGGTTATATTAGCAGCTGAGCTCATGGCATTTTTTAATATCTGCTACGATCTCGTGATACTAAGACTCTTCATCGACCGTACTGTTCGAACTCTTCATCTTAACTTGGCACAGTTCATCTCAATTTGTCGTCGGAAGCAGTCGAGCACTGTGACCTCCGCTCGCGAGGAACGCTACCTGTAGGTTGGCGACGTGCGGGCGGTGTGCGCGCGCGGTCAGCTCTGCGCCCCACTCTCCTGTTGCCGTACACGAATCCAAGAAAACAAAGTGTACACGTTTGTTGTTATTGTTTATTTTACTGCTCATTGTCTGAGATTCCAGAGGTTACCTGTCATGTCGCCTCCAATAGGCGTTTGTATTGATTAGATGTAGTGTTTGTATGCTGCGCTACGACATTTGTAAATTGGGTGTTAATGTAAACATATTAGTGATGTACCATTCTATTGTTCTCCTACATATTTCAAGCGTACAGTGACAGAACTATTGCGTATTGTAAATTGTCGAAGGTCTTGTATACGTTCTGATTCATCGCTGATTTCAATACTTTTCTTTAAGGGTCTGCCATGGAGGTCAAGTTCAACTATTGTATCCACCGCTATCTGTTCGCAAGAGTTACTATAATATACCTATTATTAATTATATTTTAATAAACTATACCATATATAGAATACATAAAAGAAGTTACATGTCTGCTGTCTTCTGTCAAATGATAACGACATGTGTCGGGAACAATAAAGTAGTGACGCTAATGAAGAGAACCGACGCGCGAGTTCTGTTGCGTGTTTTCGCTCAGATCCGAAGAAGTGCGATTCCTAAGATGTCTGGTAGTGTCGCGTGTCGCGTGTCGTGTGTCGCAGTCGATACTGCCTGAAATCGACAGCGGTTCAGAGAAGCTTTACCTTTTAAAACACGTTAGTTAGCGTCGCGTCTCTCTGTAATGTTCAATAACTTCTAAACGA
>JAABKM020000008.1:5428495-5446407 GCA_016277805.2 Papilio aristodemus | reverse complement strand
TATAGTAGATGTATTCACAGAGGTACCTAAAATGAAAATTTATAAAACATTTGAAAACAGATAGGCTCGCGCCCTATTACATTATGGTACGGAAAATATATGGCGAAATGTGGGTGCACTAGTTGCACTTCTGCCTACCCCTTCGGGGAATACAGGCGTGTGATGTTTCTTTTTTGAAAATAAACGAAAAAAACAAATTGATATTTCATATTTATAGGGAAGATTATGATTGGGTGAAAACGCTCAGGTGATATTTGATGAAAGAGTTAATGTGTTACGCAAATTGCGTGATAATGTTAGTGACATCACTGAAATTGATTCGCACGTTAGCACCTACCTAATGGATCGAATTAGGTACATGTCTCTAATGCTAATAGTAAATTACTGTAATTTACAGTGTACATTAATTTTGTATATTATCTATTCTATGGATTAATCCTCTTGAATCTTAATAGTAAGATTCACTAGGATTAATTAGAGCCTAGCGATATAGCTGTGGTCTCACTCACAAATCTCTGATAGTTTACCTTCCAGCATCTTTGGAGGAAATAGCACTGGTCTCATCTTCGCAGTTCCCGTTGAACTCCTTGCAGATCCTTTCAACGTTCAGCTTAGTATGTAGCCGGATAGCCCCGTCGGCTGTGCATATGTGGTTAGCAGGACACTTGTCAAAGTAATCCTTCCTTTGGTAGCCTTTTCTGTGGGCTTGCGTCTCCAGGGTCATACAAGTGGCCTCGCTTGATACGCCCACATGAATCATAAGCTGGAAATTAATGGCAGAAGTGGAAGTAATGTTAGATGTTAAAAGTGTCACTAGATGATTCAGTAGTCCATATAAATGTAAATTTAAACTATGAGGAGTTTTATTGTTAATTTCTTTCATTTTACGAATAGTGTAGAACTAACAATTATTGGAGCTTGTGATAAACAGTAAAAAGATATTTATCAATGTATACTTTATTGTACCACAATATACAGGTGTCCTAAGTCCAAAGGCAATGTCTCATCTGAGCAGCTAACAAGTACCTTTAATATTAAAGATAGGAAATTTTAAAGTAATGAAACTGAATTTTAATTTGTTTAGTCTAAGAATAAAGACGGATTTAATGCATTAAATTTTCTAAAGGTTGCCATACAATTTGTTTGTTAAAATGTTATCAACAAAGTATCATGCAGTTTAAATCTTTCTGATAACATATCAGAATGTGTTGTAAAATACATCTGAAACAATGCTATCAATTCCACTCAACTATTACTTGAGTTAATGTAAACACATTACTTATATAGTAGCTTTTCTCTTAATCTTTAAGTAACAAAATTAGATTGAAAATAAGTTATAGTTCCAATAGTTAGATCCAGTAAATGTAAATTGAATTATTGTAATTAAGACAGGTAAGAATAAAAACTACAAAAATAGCAATAAAACTAAAATGATGTACAAAAATTGGAAATGAACTGGAAAATGTACAATTTTTTTCTGCACTTTTGCAAGGAGGTTAGGTTAGGTTATAGCATAGACCGGCACCGGCAGTGTTGCGGAAAATGGCGAAAGTGTTCCTATGACCCTGTCTCCAAGGCGACGCGAAGGAACACCGCTGGGTTTAGTGGGTTTTACGGCCGCTTCTAGGTCGAGGAGTCCCACATACGAGGGTATGTGGGACTCCCCAACACATGAACCGGGAGGGAGGCCTCCCGGTTCTATTGAAACGGGACGGAGGGATGCATAAACGCATTCCCAGCGTAAAGAAGTTTATAACATAGACAACAAAAATACATTGATTCTATAACAGAGCCACCTACAAATCTAAAAGTTAATGAAGAACTAAAACCCTGGGAGCATACTTAGAAGATTCCTAGTCTTTTAATAACTTGAGTGAGTTTCAATGTTTTCTTTGGTAGTCCAAAGCCTATTTTTAATGTTGCACACTAAAAATCTTAAAATTTTGATATTAAAACCTGTAAATATTTCACAAGTAAACTTAGACAGTATTACAACTTTGAACATATTCACGGCTGTATTCCCCGAAGGGGTAGGCAGAGGTGCAACTGCATTTCGCAATATGTTTTTCCGTTTCATAATGTGATAGGGAGCGAGCCTATCGCCATATCTGGCACAAATTCCAAACTCCGGGTTGATATCAAGTTGAATAAATCCAATATAGTTTTTCCCGACCCGGGATTCGAACCCGGGACCACGGTAATACCACTGAGCCACCGAGGTAGTTTACAACTTTGACTTCTATAATAATCGATTTAATAAATATACATATAGTAAAATAAGCTTAAATAGAAAATAGATAAGTAAAAGTTAAGTATGATTTACCTTAGGTGTATGCGTTTCCCACAACGCCGGCACGAATTCATCCACATTTTCATAAGTAACTGGAATTTCTAGCAGTACTAACTCTATGTTGTGTTTAGTCTCCAACATTTCCTTGTTTATAAGTTTTACCGCTTCCCAACTTGCGTTTACAGGATGATGTAAAAATGGGCCGAAGCCGGTCACCAAAACCAATGGTTTAAATAGGTAATCGAAATCGCTAGACATTATTACAGGTTTAATGTGGTATAAAATTTAAAAAGAAGAACAAGTATTGAACTTGCAAGCACTCAATGTTTTGAATGAAACACAACTGATAATGGTAAGAGTGACTTTTGATCACTTTTGACAATTAGAATTCGTGACTGACGGATACAGTCAGCTGATTATCTTTATAACGTTGCCGTCCTTGATTGTAATTCTCTTTGGTTTAATAATATGACGATGAACTCTTAAATGTACTCTAAGCAACTCCCAAGTATTCTATTCTAAGTAATTATAGTGTTTTCTTACATTAAATAATATCAGTTTATTATATTTAAGTTAAAAAAATTCAAACAAAAACAGTGTAATAAACTGTCACTTTTTATCCATATTACCAAAACTTTATGTATAACTTATGTATACTTTATCATTATTTCAATTTAAAATGTATAAATATCTTATTAAAATAGATCAATTAAATGTATTACGCAAAACAAGAAAATGTTCTTAAAATTTAATGACTTGGATTAGAACCTTGTCAATGTAAATCGAATATGACAGTTGACGTGTAAAATAGCGTTAACAAAAAAGTTGTGACTGACCGAGCGGCAATAACACTTTTTGTGTAAACAGCCATGTCCAATGTCTGTTCTACTTTGTTGGCGATGGTATTGGGAAATGAATTAGTATGAGATGTTGCATTTTTCTTGCAGATCAAAAAGAACGTGACGCAAGAGTTTAATCGGCATGAACAATAATTACCTCAGCCAAAAGAGAGGTAAGCAGAGAACATATAATATGTATTATGTTTGTAGTGCTGCTTCTTGCACTCTTAAGCACCCTTGCACCCTTCGGGGAAGAACCACCATTGAGGTAATTATGGCAATGTTTCGTTCAATTTATTCATTTTCATAACAATCATAATTAAACATATGCTTATAGGAAAGTTTTTGTCTAATTAAACAAACATCCAATCGTCAGAAATCCATTGTTATTATTATATAATATAATTTATTAACACCGCAATCACAAAACACCCAACTTAATAAAACTATTAATAGCACCGTTTAGTCTAGATTTTGCCAGTTCGTTTGGTTTGATCAGGAAGTCGGAGATGTCGCCGGTGTCCATGCGGGGCGCGTTCTCTGCTTCTACAGTTAAAAGGGGCACCAACATCATTGCCACAAAGATACCGTAAGGTTGAATCTGAAAAAAAAATATTTTTAAATTATTATTACACTGAATTATTATCCTAATTTAATGTTTACCTTTCTTTCACTATCGTGTTATCCACCTCTTCTACTTTTTACAATATAGGGCCAGATGACATAACTACATAATATGTTGGGAAAAAGATAGTAATATTGTAATCGATTTTAAAGTTGATTAATGTAATACGAACTGGCAACGAACAGAGGTAGAAAGTGGGTTAAATGTTGGCTCGGCCTTTCATCAACCCATTAGCGTCATACGAATGTAAGAACTTGTTTTTATTTTGGTACTTTGTCAAAAAATATATATGTAGAATGTGGTCAACTTCATATAGACTTGAGCTTAGCAACGTTGTGGCCAGTTTTTTTTTGTAGTTTGTTTTGCTTCTTAGTTTTCTGTAGCTTAATGTATTGTAATGCGAATTAATTTAGTCTTCACCTCCTTTATATCTGAATCAAAGTCCTCCTTGGGATAAGTCTCGTTTGGATCAATATCCAGCCTCGTCAAGGCGTTGGATAGTTCCGTGTAATAATAGTCCAAGAGCTGGTGGTAGTGTTTGTCACGGAACTCCTCGTCGGAGCCGCCGAAGATGAAGTACATCAGGTCAACTCCCGGACTGCAGATCTTCAGCATCTGATAATCTACGGGCACTAGTTCCAATCGTCCGTCCTGGAATTATATAAAGGGAGATGTAATTTAAATCTGTTGCGTTACCTAATAGATCGCATTTATTGCGACCATATTCAAATCTAACTGAAAATGGGTAGATAACAAGATTATCAAGTTTGAAGAGTCATACAATTATCTATCATGACTAAAGTATTTTAAGACAAACCTCAAATTATTTTACAATTAAGATCGTTTGGTACCGCCGCGGATAATAAGTAGTTCTTCCTTATCCTTGTAATTTAAAAAGAAAACATTTGTTTGAACTTTAATCGAGGTTTTATTTTCATACTCTGTTTTTGTTACTAAGACAATACTTTGAATAGAACGAAGGTGAATTCGGGATTGATTGTTTTCGTTAAATATTATTATGAAATAAGTCTCTTGTTAAATTAAAGACTGAAATAAACAAATAAGAATATTTTGGTAGCTCATCGATAACCTTTGTCTACTTATTGTTTAATTATGAAACTTTATTAAAAAAAACATAACAACACTTATTTGCGTTTTTATACTTTATTTGCGTTCTTATGTTTATTTTTTTTGCCTTTTTACGCTTCATAAAAACGGAATGATTACATAATTACTAAACATGAAACTATGTCAACAAACAGCAATTCCGAGAAGCAAACACTAACGACTTTTATTGCTTTATATTGTAGTTTATAGTTTATAGCTACATAAATTGGTTGCAAAGTTATTAAATAATTTGCGGCTCAAAAGGACTTATTTATTTATCCAACAAATTAACACTAAATATAATTGTAAACTAGTAGGTATATTAGTATACTAGATGTCTTCATTTAAAATGCAATCCTAATGCAAAAATGTTTCAATTATAGTCAATGACTTTAGCATAGTAAAAAATTTCTTACCTGTAGTACCCTATGCATCAAGTTGCTAGGTCTGAAATCTCCGTGTCCAACCACCGGCCGATGTAGCGGCCTAAAATAATGATCATATGTGAAATCTTTAGTATTCTCGATGAACGCCTCCAGTCTGCCTCTGTTTTCTTCTTTAATCGACGACAACGCCCTTTGTGTTAGACTCTCCATCATAGGCTTGAAGTTGTCTGGTTTCATTTCAAAAGCTAGTGTCTTGTTCAGAGCATCGAACTCTGCCGGATTCTCTTTGCCGAATGCAATAGACAGTGCATGAAGCTTGGCCAGTTCCACGATAGATGCTGTCGCGTACTCCCAATCGATACTTTTCAATCTGTCATAAATATCGAAGCCGAGCGAAGATAAGTCTTCAAGAACTAAAATCTCCTTCAAGTACTCCTTATTGCAGCCGTAGAACTTAACAGTGGCCAGTCTGTGCTGCTTCGGAACGCTGTGCTTCTCTTCCAGTTCTTGATACCGCTTCAGTAGGTCGGTGTAGAAATGCATTTCTGTATCGAATATTTTCATCGGTGCGTGTTGTCGTATTTGTTCTCCTACGGATGCAATTTTGGCGAAAAGTTTAAGGTCATCCTTTTCTTGGGCTGTCAGTGTGATGTGATACAGTTGTGAGGTGTAGTTGGCACCCCCCGTGGAAAAAGACTTTAGTTCTATGTGACAATTTCCATAGCCCTGCTCCGTCGCGATCTTCTGCACCAGGTCGGTCAGTAGCAACTCCGCGTCCGACATCTTGCGGTTGACTGACCGAACTGAGCTAAAAGTATTACAAAATAAACAGTGTCGCAATCGCTCTTACAACGTGACGCGTCGACTCTGATATTCAGTCGGAATACTCTTTTTATAGCTATCAACAAGTGTTAATAACGTTTAAATTTTTATTATCGGTACAACAACTATTTATGACTGTACTTAATATTTATATTTTCATGGAAAAATTAACAAGTTGAACGATAGAAAGAATAAACAATCATTAAATTGAATTTAAAAGATTCCACATAGAAGCGAAGACAAGAATAAATATTTCCAGAAGAAAAAAAAAGTACTATACACATACTGTCCAACCCGCAAACCACATAAAACTATATGTTGGGCTTATGAAGACACAAATAAGTTATCATAAGTGCAAATGTATGAAATATCAGTATACTTTTATTTGTTTTGCTTCTCACTTTCTGGCAAAGTCCAAGTCGTGTTGTGTCCGTGTCGTCAGGTACAAATGTCTTGCGGATATAAACCTGCCACAATTTGGGTCTCTGTGTGAGTTTTTTTAGGTTCATATTTACATTGTCAAATAACAATGAGACAAAACAAACTTTATTACCGTATTGGATAAATGTTGTTTGTATTAGAAGTTATATTACAATTAACTGATAAACTGAAGTGGCGAACTGACGCAGGGGATTGTATAATAGATTAATGATTAATTAGAAAATGGGGTAAATATTGAGAAGTAGTAAATTGTCGCCGGTAAACAGGTTTTTATCCAAATGTTATAGTTTAATTTTGATGTCTTTACCCAAAAGGCGTATAAGTGTTTAGCAGGAAGCCAGTGAACTCGCGCGATGTTAAGATTAGCCATAATTTATGCAACCAACTCATTTTCTGAGAAGTTGGTACACGTTAATATCGCTTCCACTCAGATGCGATATCAGTTGTTACACAATGTATTATGCGACTACAGTAAGCTTGGCTAGTTCTTATCGTTGGTTAAAGTTCACGGACAACAAGTCGTACAACTCGTTAACCAAGTGGTACGTGGTGCACAGCCATTGTCCATCATTTTATATGTAGGTGATTACAGCGGTCACTCAGTCGCGTATCCGGTGGCTTGTCTATTGTTAACCCATTTATAGTGGCCATCTGTGCTCTGTGGGAGCTCACATCTAGTCACTGAATTTATTCACATGATGCTTAAAGTAGGCGTTTTTCAGTTTTTTGGAAAAAAAAGAGATGAAAAATCATCTATTTTTTTCCAAACAATAGCCGTTTTATTTGATAAAAAGACTTGAAAACACCTACACCTAAATAGTGGTAATTTTAATAGGAATATAAATAAATTACACTGCATGTATTGATATTTATTGATAACGTTATAGTTTACAATTTAATACACACTTAAAAACAATAACATTATACTCGTTAGTTGAAAGTTATACACATATGTTTATATAGTTGAGTACACTTAGTTCTTAGCTCATAAGACATGTCTTGTCTTTAGTATCGAGGGTGCGCTGAGCTCACAGCTAAGGACCATAAATTATTATATGTTCACAATTCATTATAATTATAGTATTTTGCACAAAAACCCCTTAAATCACTCTAACTATTGGTGAAAACCGAATTAAAATCCGTTGTGTAGTTTGAAATATCCACACGTACAGACAGCGGAAAGTGGATTATCCTACATAAAGATTTCGGTTTAGTTATTGTATTTAGTTATTAAGTATCACAGTATACCCCATCTGATGAAGTCATCGACGAGGCCGTTGAGGCGAGCCACGGCGAGGTGGTTGGGTCGGATGGCGAAGTCGTTCAGGCTCCCCGAGCGCATGTCGGGCGCGTCCTCAGCCTGCACCGTCACCATTGGTACCATCATCAGACCCACCATCAAGCCGTACGGTTGGATCTGCATATAGAATTATAGTTATTGAAATATATTGAAATGTATAAACTGAGGTTTAGGGTGGAGAAGAAAACCGTTTATTCCACTTTGATCACCTGCGATATCAAACCAAGTGAATATAACGAGAGAACAAGATTGTTATTTTGTAAAAACATACAAAGTTTAAAAGAAAATATGAAAAAACATTTTTATATCATAGAGATGATAAGATATTGTAAGCATATGAGTTATTGTTTTAATCAGCGATAAAACTATTATATTATACCAAAGTTGGTGCAAATAAGTAAATAATGAATACCAACGAGAAACGATATTCTAAATCAATGTGACTTAGGATTCTCTAAGAAAAGGAGGAAGGCTGGCAATACATCTGCAGTTCCTCAGGTGAATTCTTCTGAAACCCTTGATTTCTTTACTTTAGGAGACCCGCTGTTCGCTTGCGCCGTTATCCTATTAAAAAAAGAACTAAATTGTGCACCCACCTCTTTCAAATCAGACTCAAAATTTTCCTTCGGGTACGTCGTATTCATGTCGATGCCCAGTCTCGACAGAGCATTGGATAACTCCGTGTGGTAGTGGTCCAAGAGTTGTCGATAGTGCTTCCCGCGGAACTCTTCATCCGACCCGCTAAAGATGAAGTACATCAGGTCGATGATCGGGTTGCTGATGTTGAGCATCTGGTAATCCAAAAGCACCAGCTCCAGTTGCTCGTCCTGAAAAAAAGCCATTAGTAAATATAGTTCTGATACTTATGTATTTTAATTATTTCCAAGGAGGGTCGGTGTCAGCCAGGCGGCAGTAAAAATTGTAGCCAAAACCTTGACAGTATGAACTACGATCATACCGTGCCGACAACACAAAAGTGCAACGAGTTAACGCAATTTTTAACGAGATATCACTTTGGTATGCAGGATATGCAACATTAGTATTCAACATTTTGAATACCCATAACTAAAGTGTTATAAACAAAGTAAACTTAAACAAACACTATTTGCTTTAATCGTCCTATTATTTTTTATTAGACCTAGTTTTGACATTTGGTATTACTTCCGGTAATCTTAAATGCGTCATTGTACATAGACAAACATACTTTGTGCTCGAGCTAACGAATGTAAATATATTTAATGTTAACTCTAGATCAAATAATTCCTCTTTATAATGTTAGTATTGTCTGTGAAAAATGTATCAGTTTTTAATAACATGTTTATATGTTATAGAAGGTGGTCTGATCATGTCTACGGCTTTTGATTATATAGTATAAATATTATTATCGTTGGTTGAACAACACTTAACTATAATGACAATGTTCTTTCAAAAAAAAAGGTGAGGTTACATTAAATCGTAAAATTTAATAAATGTAGTGCGTATTCTTTGCCATGTTCATAAGGTGGGCATTATTTGAGTTACAATTTATTGTAATGATGCCAGTTTTATTTAAAAACTCAAATACATATCCTGTGCAATTTTATGTTGCAAAAAATTCTTTATTCATGCCATAAAATAGATTGTGTTACTGCTCACTATTTCAAACTACAATACTTAAAGGATTTATTCCATCGTGTAATAAACATACGATTAAAATCTAGATTTAGAGAATGACGATGATGCTTTAATATTATTGTCAATAACACTATGCCTCTAATGCATATACACCTTTAGTGAATTGTTCAAAAGGCATGTACTTAACGCTATAATAGTTGTTTACGGCTTGCAAATTGCAAACGTAACTAAAGTACAGGACAGCTCGTGTTATGGAATAACGTCTTTTGTTGATGCAACGTATTTTGCTGAGTTGTTGGTCTAACGTTTATTTTAATTTGTTATCATACCACGTCCAAGGTCTTCATCATAACAAATGACTTGAACATACTAAATTATGTAAGATATAAAGTCTTCATACATTCTTTAAATATAATGGTAACTAAAAAATATTAGAAGTTATATAATTTTTTTGTGTTTGTAGATTTTAGTATTAATAATTTACTATGATTTATTTTTTTAAGAAACACCTGACATGTTTCTGTTCACCGAAACTGAACAAGAGGCTGCCGATTAACTAATTACAGAATTGCTCTGTTAAGACAACAATCAACGTCACTCATAATCAGAGATTCAAGGAAGTGACTGGTAAGTGGTCGAGAATTTTTCTATCATCTCCATGTGTATCTTCTATGTGTGAGTGTGTGTATGTGGGACGTGGTTTAGTGGTTAGTCTTAGATATATTGTGCCAGTCGACGCAGATGTCATGAGATTGAATTACGTACGTACTGTTTACGTATCTAACAAAATAAATCGATATATCGGACACAAATTCCAAACACCGAGCTTATATCAAGTTGAAAAAAAGTTGAATTGTTAAATTTGAAGAAAAATCGCCTAGCCTAGGTATTCACGGCGTGCTTATCTTGTAGTAGAGTAAACATAATTACCTCACGTGGCCTGTGCATGATGTTACTGGGCCTGAAGTCTCCGTGCGCTATGACCGCCTGGTGTAGCACGTGGTACACAAAGTCAAATTCATGTTCCTGTGCCTTTTGGAAGAAAGCTTCTATTCTACCTCTGTTTTCTTCTTTGATAACCGCCTTCGCCATGCTCACTACATTTTCTATCATTGGCTTGAAGTTTTCCATTTTTATATCAAACTTTAATTGCTCCGACAAAGCTTGAAACTCAACGGGAAATTCTTTCTGTAAAGCGATAGACAACGCGTGCAATTTGGCCAGTTCCGTGATCGCTTTGGACGCGTATTCCCAATCGAAGGTTTTGAATCTATCGTAGCTTTCGTATCCATTACAAGATAAGTCTTCGAGCGTCACTATCTCCTTCAAGTACTCCTTATTGCAGCCGTAGAACTTAACAGTGGCCAGTCTGTGCTGCTTCGGAACGCTGTGTTTCTCTTCCAGTTCTTGATACCGCTTCAGTAGGTCGGTGTAGAAATACATTTCGTTGTCGTATATTTTGAATGGCGTTTGCTTTCGTACTTGCTCGCTGACGCATGCCACTTTTGCAAATAGTTTAAGGTCGTCTTTGCCTTCCGCTGTAATAATAACGTGGTACAGTTGCGACGTGTAGTTGGCTCCTCCCGTGGAAAAGGGCTTCAGTTGTATGTCGCAATCCTTGTATTTGTGTTCTCCTGCGACTGTTTGCATCAGTTCCCGTAGGAGTTGCTCCGCGTCCGTCATCGTGCGTGTCGCGATCTACACTGAGCCGCGCCACCACCAAACACTCGATCCCACAATCGCCATTAGAATCGACGTCTATTATTTCAGTTACTGCATCTAGTTTACTCATAGCTATTTTAACTCGTGTTATGCATCAATATCATACAACGCGAAATGCAACATACTTCAAATAAACATTTCCTACATTAATGACAATATTATATTATGAATATTTCCTGAATTAATTAATCATAATCAAAATAAAGACTAAAGCCACAGTTGTTTCTATAATTTATTGCAACAAGTAAATTTGATATTCGATTATTATATTGATCTTTATATACGCTGTTAGTGACACTGATACCATTTAATCAATACAATCAGTCAAGTAGCTCTGGCTACAGGAGTTTGCAACGTAATGGATACGTACACACATACATACGTACATATGTATGCGTGAGAAAAACATGTTCCTCCTTCTTAGTTGCTGGAGTTATAAATTTTGATAAATTCACGCATTTGGAACGGTCGATAAATATTTAGGTTATGTTTTTATTTTCACCTACTAACATGATATTTTTACAAAAATTAGTCATCAACCTTTCTGTTATACTCAAGACGTTGATCTATCTATTGATATAAAAAATAATGTGATCATGGCCAGCCGGGTCTGAAATCATTGGTACTCGTATCTGTTACGTTTATTGTTTGCTATTGATTTCTACTTATGATTCATTTACAATCTAAGCATAATTTAGATACAAAAAAATATACTAGTTGTTGGTATCGACTTCACATTGCATCATTATTATTTTTTAATTAAGTAATAATAATATAGACATAAATATATAAATAAATATAGGTATATTATAATCTCTTCGCTATCTTAGCAGGGCTGCATTGCTGAGGTCTAGGGTTCAAATCCAGGGTCGGGCATACAGAATGGACAAGTGATATTTGAGTTTTCATAACACAATTGTTTGCCCGTAATTTGGAATTTGTGCCCAATACGGCGATAAGTGTGACACATATTATCAAGGACGAAAAAACATACGGCGAATTGTGTTTGCACCACCTCTGCCTACCCCTTCTGAGAATACAAGAATAAGGTATTTTTTTTAGATATTTAAATATGTATATACTTAATCGTGAGTAATCAAGGACATTTATTAAAAACAATTCGACGTAGAAACAACAGTCCCGTCTTTATCGATATCTAATATTTAGCAACAATTTGAAGAAATAGATCACAGTACAATTTACATGATATTCAGAATGACAAAGGTGTCATTGTTTCCAAATAATCATACAGATTAGTAATTTTATGTCCGAATGTTACGATGATAATTTGTGTATGTAACGTATGGGCGTTAACCTTTGTTTGTGGAGACGTTGCCTCATCTAGATCTGATTGGGATGACTACCAGCAAACCGCAAGCCGCATTGTTCCTCTGTACGAAGTGTAACTTAATACAAAAAGTTCTAAAGAAATATAATAATTTTAAACTTGTTTTTATTTTTATCAAGCATCTCCTGAGAAAATCCGTGAAAAATTATTGAATGGTTATCTGATCACGTGTTGTTGCCGTACTGAATATTAGGGAACTAATACTCTTGGACTTGACTACTGATAACAATCCGTCTAAACATAAATAAAAAATTAGTACAGTGCGCGGCGAGACACCGACGATGGAGGACGCGCGCGCGCTAGAGCAGCTGGTCCGGGAGAATATCGAGGAGAAGCAGACGAAGCTAGACGTGAAAGTCGACAGGTTCGACAGCAGCGGGGCCAACTACACTTCCGCTCTCTTCAAAATACTCGTCTCCCGGAGCGGCCACGATGACTTACATCTGTTCGCAAAGATCGCCACCTTCAGTGAGTCGATGAGGTCTAGGGTGAACGCTGACTGGATATACACCAATGAGCGGTTCGTCTACACCACGCTGGTTAAGATCTATGATGAGCTACAGCAGAGCCACGGCATCCCGCAGGAGCACAGGTTCAACTTCCCCAAGTTCTTCGCTCATAGCACGGAACAAGGACACGAAGCGATCGTGACTGAAAACCTGGCCGTCCAGGGGTACACGTCCTTCGATAGACTCGCGTCTATGGACTGGGAGTACGCTTCGAAGTCGGCGGAGACGCTCGCCAAGTTCCATGCGCTGTCCCTGGTGTTTGCACATGAACAACCCGAAGAATTTGAGAAGATAGCGGTAAGCATGAGATACGGTATGGGCATATCTGATCAGAACGCACAGGAGGTCTACGTGAAGATGGTGGAAAATTCCATCTCGGTGCTCGAGGAAGTATACAGAGATCGCGTCAGAAAGAAAATCTTCAGCGAGGAGATGATGAAATATTACAATAAGCCTGTGGAGAAAGTAGTTCTAGTGCACGGTGATTACAGACTCAGTAATTTGCTGTTTAAGAAAGAGGTAGGACACTTGTATCATGTTTAACATTTATACTAAAATCATTTTAATATTAAGTAAATCTCAGTTACTTTTTAGGTCTGTGAATAAAAATTTCAAAGTTTACAAAGTAAAGTTTATACTCGTGCATATTAACATATTTAAAACCAAATTGTATACATTTTAAAAATTTAAAAAAAGAAAGCGGTGTTTTTTAAAAAAAATAATATCCCAAATATAGTTAAAACCATGCATTCATAGAACATAACAGTTAAATGAGCGGACACAGTTTTTATTAGAGAGAGTGATGTCATTGTTTGAGTGGTCGGATTGAGCGACAGAAGACATCATCGGTCACGGTCTTTGGTTCGTTATATTGTGGCCCACTATAACCTACACGACTTGACTCATTTCAAAAAGTGGCTTATTATTTAATTTTTATCATTCCCGGAATGTTATCAGCGGACAGTCGTGTTTATTAGTTTATTAAATTTATTTTTTGTTAATGTAATTTTTATAGTCTAGTAAATATAGAATTAACGATTAGCAAGTTTATCGAGATTTCACTAAGATTATTGTAAACCATTTCAAATTAGTGGCAATAAAGTAGAAACAACCCGAATATCACTTTTGCCCGATTCGGAATTCGAACCCGAAATACGCCACCGAGGCAGTTACAATCATCAAATTCGACCGGTAATAATAATAATATATTACGATAACGCCGTGGCTCATAATGTTATCGCTTTATAATACTAATACATAAACTATTTAAATTAACACAAACATATTTATACATAATTATTAATATCACGCATTGGGTACGCTTCAATAGAAATCAGTAAGCGAATTGAGGAAATGAATCCATCGAGGTTAAGACACAAACAAGAAAAAGGAAGTGTTGGAATAACAGATGGTTAATAAAATGACAAAAACATTTCATGTGAGGTTGGTTGCCGACTCACAGCTTCATAAAAATCGAAAATAAGCCTGCCACGAATATGTTATCTTAAAAATTCCAAATGTTTATGATATCGGCATTTTATACTCAAAACATCAACATTTTACAATGTATTAGAAGCCCAATTATATTAGAAGTTTGTACCACTCTTGTAAGTGTAAAGAATATCATGAGATTTACTGAACAAGGTCAAAATTCAATCAGTAGGTCCCCGGATGCCATTGACGAGAGTTTCGATTCCATTAGTTGACCAATTTCTAAAAGTATGTCGACGCATTCATGCGTGACGTTTCACAATTAAGTTCCTCAAAATACAATGCTATTGCCATAGTTTTTTCTATCATTAAATTTCAACGGTTTGCTTGCTTGTTTGAATAGAAGTGGAAATGATTGGTTAAAAGATTCGCAGTTCAAGTTATCTAGTTATGTTAGTCTTAATGTAAGAAAAAGGAGAATAGCATTGAAGAGGCATCTTGAAGGCCGAGATAAAACGAAGGGATTGGAAAATATTTGAATCAATCAACATCGCGTACGCCAGACACCAGACGCCAGCAGTTCACAAAGTAGTGACAATTCTTCGGCCAAGTAAACATTGTTACCATAGCTCGCGTATCAATCTGATACAAGTCAGTTATCATCATGATCTCGCCTAGAGTCTCAGGTGTTCTTGGGCTTGGTCCAGTAAATTTCCAGAATCAAAAATACTTATTAAAAGATTGTGTATCGTATGTCTCAGGACGAGGTGCTGCAGGTGCGCGCGGTGGATTACCAGATGATGCATTCCGGCTGCGCCCTTTCGGACCTCATATACTTCATTTCGCTCGGCTCTGACAAGCAGTTCCGCGCGAAGTACTTCAGGAAGCTCATCGACCACTACCGCCACCACCTGCAGCTCGCCGTCTCGCGGTTTGGACTTGACCTTGAAGAATTATACCCTAAGAAGATATTTGACTTGGAACTGAACAATGTGAGTAATTGTAAATTTTAGAATAGAACTAAAACTATTTAAAAATACACACACTCGTGCCACGCCTGTGATCCCAAAGGGATAGGCAGAGGTGCACACGCACTGTTCATCATGTGTATCGGTTCTGTGATGTGATAGGCGGTGAGCCTATCACTATAATGAGCACAATTAAAAGATTCCGAGCGAACCTCATTAAAAACTCAATATCACTTTTCCCGACCCGGGACTCAAACCCGAGACCTGAGCTAGTTTTAAATCAAATGGTAAGATAATAATGATTGATATAGGCTCAGAAGTTTCTGTGTTCTTTTACGGATAAACAAATTTTAACACAAAAATAAAGTAAGACAGGGGTATAAATTAATTTGAACTGTCGATTGCAACAAAAACTAGCAAATTAAACACTATTACAATAAAAAAAAAAACAAAGGAAAGGTAATCAGTTACGTTTTAACGCCAACAATTGCAGATACTGCCTCTGGTGGTAATGTTCGGGGTAATGGTACTGCCGGTCGTGGTGGCGGACGAACAGGACGCCCCCAAGGCAGGCGAAAACTTCGACGTGTTCGAGATGAAGTCCAAGCCCAACGAGATCTATAAGCAGCGCATCAACGAGCTCATTGAGGACTGCATAGACTGGGGCGTCGTGTGATTACCCTCATTACATGATAGTAACGGCCGGAAGAAATCCTTACGCTAATTTCATTGTCTTATTTTATTTTATAATAACAACGTTATTACCCCGCCTGGATATGTCTCATGGACTATTTATAGTTCCACGGCGTTACTTTTAGCAAATATAACTAATAATGTTTACAATAATTACGACATCGGCAACAAGAATGCCTACAGTTCGAAGTTTAAAACAAGGGTATTCTAATTACTTGGTTTATTATCATTATCAATGTGTATAGTAAACATTTAAATATTAAAAATAAATGTGTATTAAAATTTTATTTTTTTCATTAATTGCTCTCGTTTACTACCTAAGCCTGGTTGCCCTTTTGGTGTGTTCCTTACTCCACTCATATTTTATGCTCAAAATAGCAAATAGCGGTAATAACTATTATAATAACTAACAGTATATACTACACGTTAAGTTCTAAAACTCCTGGCATTTTATTATAGCAAATTTATGATTTCAAGTATAATTTTTAAAAAGGGAGGATATAATTCTCATATCATCACAGTTAAAAACAGTAAAATTAATATTATGATACAGCATATAGTATAAGTAACTCGACCACAACACTGCGTCACAAAAGATTAATTTCCTCGGAATACAGTTGATTTCTCTGGACGAGGTGGCACCTTTCGGAAAGAGACACTTTTGTTTCGACCATGATTCTGACGAGAATAAATCTTTACTTCAAAACGTAAGACAACGCCATCTCGTTAAAAATAACACAACGTTATGAAATAAATACACACACCTATACACCTGTCACATCGTGGGACGGAAAACATACGGTGCAGTATTAGTTGCACAACACTTAGTTGCACTTCTGCCTACCCCTTCGGAGAATAAGGGCGTGAGGTATTTTTTAATGAAACAAACTAGCGATTATTATTAGGTTGGTGTTACTATTAACGAATGGATAAAACAATAATAATTTTAATATATTGCAAAATCTTACGTAAGACATATTATATAAGTGACCATCGATAATTGACTAAATGTAGTAATCGGCGTCCGAGAACCTGCATGCATTTTCATTTAAAAGACAAAATAATTTTGTTACACTTGTAACTACTTTTATTTTTTATTAAAGCAGTAATATTAATTTCCGATTCGTGTACTGATTGAGAGCGATTAAGGGACAGTTATTTCGGTCAATGGCAGCTTCTGTGAATGGGTCACCAAAGTTCTTCAGCTTCAGGGCCACGGCCACGGCCTGTGAAATTAAATCATGTCATGATTATAAACAATAAGCAAAAGCTAAAACTAAGTTTATTTTTTATGAAGAATTAATATTAATATAGTCGTCAGTTTTCTTCTTTCCGGTTTGCTTCAAACCTGTCACTTTTTTAAAATTAAATGTTTGCTTAAATGTTGGCAAACAAATAATCGTCTACTGCTGGAAAGAGGCATCCCTCATAGATCGCCACTGAGGTCGACCCTGCTGCCATTCAATAGGTTCCCGCAATCTTGACCAGATTGTCGCTACATCTTGTGGAATGAGGGTCGGTCAGTCGGAATGACAGTTTAAGCAAATATATATTTTTTAATTCTTTACTGAATATAATCAGGAGTGAGGTCCACAACTTTCTTGTAGGACTGTGACCTTGCTTCGCGAAGTTTTACAAAGTACGTTTTAACGTTTTGATTGTTGATAACAAATTTTAAAACAATTAAGTAAAGGTTAATAATTGAAGCACCAATAGCCTAATGGTTCAGGACGCCTACAAGACACGCATAATATAGTCACGGGTTCGATCCCCCATTCGAAGCACAACCTTTTCTCAAATTTATTTGGAATGTTTAA
>JAABKM020000008.1:5409463-5422874 GCA_016277805.2 Papilio aristodemus | reverse complement strand
CCCTGATTCAACGATGTTGGGGAAGAACGAGAGGGAGCACAAATCACTGTGCTCCAAAAAAAAAAAAAAAAAAAAAATGTAATGATTTCAATAATATATAAAATTGGACCAATTCCTGTGGGTGTTCATTAGGAACAAACGCTGAACACGGGCTAAGAGATGACAACTATGAACGATGAGTGGTGAATGATAAACGATATTATGACATTGCAGAGCTACGATGAACTGAGCAAACATATCTTGTTCAACGGCAACGTGGTGACAAATACCTTCTTCGTTATGTCCAGCTTTCTGCTTGCATACAACTTTGAGATCAACGCTGAGACGCACAAGGTCTCTTTTTGGTATTTCCCTAAAGGAGTACTCTTAAGGTTGATCAGGTATGATACATAATCACTTTATGCGTAGATTAATTTGTCCAAAGGTCTGTCAGAAGGTAGGCAATGCATCTGCAACTCTTAATTGTTGCAGATGTTTATGGGTTGCAAGTTTACGCTTTATCGTTTGCTACCTTCTCCAATAAAAAAAAATGCTCACAGATTTTGCTGTACTGTATAGGTTAACGCCATCGTACGCATTGATCTTGGCTACGAATGCGACTGTGCTGCGGCACCTGGGCAGCGGCCCCTTGTGGGACTGGCTAGTCACCAGGCAAGCAAACGCCTGCCAGCAGAACTGGTGGGCGCACATGCTCTACATACAGAACTATATGTCCGCAGACAATGCCTGCATGCTGGAAACCTGGTACGTGACTACATTTTATTTTAAAAAAAAATTTTTATTTAATATTTTATTAAAATTCTCCTATAATTGTTACTTCTATAATAATTCGCAGGAGGCCGTGTTTTTCTTCTTTTTATCGCCTATTCGCAGCGATGAGATTCAACCTGTGGATTCCAATGTAGTAGTTTTGAATAACATTGTCATTTTTAAGATTCCTTTTCTTGTCTGTGCGTGCATAATGGTATCTTTCTTTTCGACATGTTTACGGTGTGACCTCTAGACAGATTTAAAGAACTTTGATTTAGGTCGTACAATCACCGATAGGTTGAATAACTATTGACTGACTGAGACCGCTAATTCAGCTAAATTGAGTCATTATATTCAGCAACTAATCTTTTACTAATTCAACATATTTAGGGGATAAATATCCTTTGTCCACCATGACTCAAACGTCGTTTCCCCAGGTACTTGGCCGCGGACATGCAGTTGTTCTGCGTGGGACTCCTAGTTTGCCTGCTATGCCGGAACCCGCGCGCTAAGAAGGTGGCGCTAGTGTCATTATTCCTACTCTCCTTGGTCATTGTGGCCGCGATATCGTACTCCCTGGAACTTAGTCCAGTCATAAACCAAAGCCCTGAGTAAGTTAGTTTGATAAGTCTATCGAGGGCATCATAACAAATTATATTTCAGCGTTCGGAAAATATGAAGAAACGTATTGAGGGAAAGAAGATGGCGCACCGTTTCTTTGTCTTATTTATCATCTTAACATTATCTTGCCCTCTGATTAATATTATGAAGTCTTTGATTCGATGAACATATAACATATATTAATGTGACATTTACAGATCGCTTCGTAGCCTGTACGCAACGGACCGCACGTTCCGTTACTTGTACATTCCGGGACATACCAACCTTTCCACGGCGGTGGTAGGGCTCGCCGGGGGGTTCCTCGCATACCACTGGCAGGGGCAGGCCAAGGATATGGACAAGTTTAAGGTATGTAGGTTTCCGGGGTACTGTCGCTGAATTCGTAATAGTTGGATATGACAAAATAATGACCATCAGATTCTGATTAGATAGATAGTTCAGAAATATACAAGTTGATGATATACGAAATAAAATATAAAATAAATAATAAAATTGAGAATTCTGAATTTAAATATTATATAAACGGAAAAAAATGTTACAGATTTATATTGGAACAATGAAATATTGAAGAATCGTAGGAGAACAAAATTACAAGTGAACGTTTTGTTTGAATAAAATGAATATGTTTTGAACGATTTCAGAAATACCGCTGGGTGGTGTGGATATTGTTTCCAAGCGCGTTGTTGCTGATCCTATCCGGCTCCGTGTTCTACACAGACGTCGACGTGGTGTCCGTCGCCTTCAAAATCCTGTATGCGACGCTCTACAGGGCGCTCTTCCAACTGATGATCATCATCTTCATCATGAGCTGCGTCTTTAAGATAGAATGTGGGTACCTCGTTATATCTAACAGTGGGCTTGGTATCAAGCAGTATTAAGGGCTGCGTTATAGTGATCTTCCAAAACTTCTCTGTTACGTTTAATAAAGGCCTCAATTAATTTCTCATTATCTCTTTCTTCTCTTTTCTTTACCCACTCGCGTTAATTCTCTAACCGGATATTAGTTAGCTAAGAATTTAAAATTTTATTCTCTTAACTTTCGATTTTTGAGGATGTTAAAGCAGGCACTACGTGTTGTAGGTATAATGCGCAGGGCATAAATCCAAAATGAAATTATAATATCCTGTAATACACTAAAACAATTATAAATTTCTTAATGGCTTCCATAAAGAGCGATGCTGTCACACTCAGAAAAAGGGAAACGCGAAAGACAATTTCCTTCTATCAGATTAAAAGCTAGGACTAAAACTATTTTAATTGTTAAGTTAGGTTAGTTTTATTACAAAATCAGCTCAAAAGAGATATCTGTAAGCTAATACATATTTTCTTATGCCTCCAGCTGTTTACCGCTGCATAGTAGAATGGCGCGGATTTACATGGGTCGGTCGACTCACCTACGGAGTTTATTTATTGCACAGTATGTTCCAACGAGAACTTTTTGGTACACACGTACATCCTATGTACATAACCGAAAACGCAGTGGTAAGATATCATTTTATCAATAATATTTTATACCTTCAAGAACATATTCTAACATAATAATAAAGGGTTTAAGGGGCTTACTACTTATTGATTTTATGTTTTATGTATGCACAGATCGAGAAGCTGGATGCAACAATCTTCTTGACGTTCTTGGGATCCGGAGTATTGTGGCTGTGCGTGGAGGCTCCGGTGGCGGCGATTAGTAAAGCAATTTTTGCAAAAAAGAACCTCGCTACAACTTAGTATTATTAATTTAAAATTTAAATATGTAAATATTCGTGTTAGACAGTACTATACATACAATTTCTTTAAATAAAGAAATACACAAAAAGATTTTTTTTACATTTTCCTTAATTACAGGATTTCGTAGTTACAAAGAAGCACAGAATTTAATTGAATTTTTGTTAGTAGCATTTACTTGCATTTACTAATATATTACAAGTTTTGAAAGTCCATGGAGTACAAGTGATAGACTTTTTCTTTAAAAAAAAATGAAGACTTTGTATACGAGAAAGACAATTATTAGATCTTATGTGACCGTATACAATTTTTATTTTCATTATTCATGTTACAACTTATTCGGTACCAATATAATTACTTCCTTAAAAAGTAACATCAATGCTTAATTTAATTTCAAATTTAATTAAAAACTTTCTGAAATCGATTTTTTTGGAAAAGCGCAATTTATCTATTACTTATGCTTTGTTTAAAATACTCTTTGGTTTAAAACTTCATTCGTTTTTAAATATTCGTATTCGCTCAGTTCATACTTCATTCTAGACACACATGAATTTAGCAATTTTCTGACGTTTTGTCACCTTTGTGGCGCGTTCTAGGATTAATTAAAATGTGATGTAGATAGAAACAAAACTAAATATTTATAATAATTGTATTTGTTATGTTTGTTAGTGGATACGATTATAGGAAAGTGTTGGCCCATACTACATTGAAGGCTTTGAGGTTATGTCCGTATCGTCGCGGTATTTTCTGACAAAACCAAAAGAAGAATGACCGACGGCGACACTAATAGTTACAGCAGCGTGGTAGCAATACCATGGCCTTTTATAAAAAGACAAGTAGAATGCGCAGGGTCCTCATTTCTACGATATTATAACATCAAATGTCACGGCGCAGACACCCAGCTGTTAACTTCCACATCAAAGGAGAATAGCGAAGAAGTAATCTTTGAAGACGATGTGGAATACTTAAGAAGCTTAGACCCTAAGGAATGGAAAAAACAAGATCATTATGCCGTGTTGGGCATGAAAGACTTGAGGTATAAAGCAACCGAGGATGACATAAAGCGAGCTTATCGCCAGAAAGTTCTTAAACATCACCCCGATAAGCGAAAGGCACAAGGCGAAGAGATTCGCAGCGATGATGACTATTTCACGTGTATTACAAAAGCCTATGAGACCCTCGGAACACCCAACAAACGGAAATCATATGACTCAATTGATCCTCAGTTTGATGATTCAGTCCCCACATCAACGGAAATTAAAAAGGATGGTTTCTTCAAAGCATTCGCTAATTATTTTAAAACGAATGCACGCTGGTCGGAAAAGAGAAATGTGCCTTTATTAGGTGATGAGAATAGTCCCCGTGAGTATGTTGAGAGGTTTTATGCTTTTTGGTATGAATTTGATTCGTGGCGTGAGTTCTCGTACCTAGATGAGGAGGAGAAAGAGAGAGGAGCTGATAGGGAGGAGAGACGCTGGATAGAGAAACAGAATAAAGTTGCAAGGGCAAAATTAAAGAAGGAAGAAATGGCTAGAATACGAAGTCTCGTTGACTTGGCATATGCAAATGATCCAAGAATCCAGCGTTTTAAACAAGAGGATAAGGACAAGAAGTTGGCTGCAAAGCGCGCCAGACAGGTAAAGTAAATGTTGTAGATATAAAAAGAATTCACCCATCTGAAAATAAATAAAGTTGTATGCACATATAACAGTATTCCATATTAGATAACCATCACTAATTTTAATGGTTCACATTAACTTATTCAAATTACTGCAATTTACTATTTCAAAATATATACAAGTTTACCATCTCTCATCATTGTTATGCTGCACTGGCAAGCTGTGTCCCTATACAGTTAAATATCTCAGCTCGTCGATGTCACTTCTAGAGATCACCAGTGACATTAAGGGGTTGCTGGGGTTCTTAGGGGAGTTGGGCTGGCATGAGTTATCCATGCCCCCGGCCATACGCAAAATACGCGCTAGTTGTGGAGTTGAGTAAAAAAGCCCCCTTTAACCAACAAACTCATCATTGTTACTGTTATATGGTTGTTTAAAGATACAAAGTATAATTTCTTTAAATCTGGTAATAAGCTAAACAGGCATAAATCTTATGTTCCAAAGCATAACCTTTTCAATTTATAAATTATTCTAAATTATCTTTGATACATGTAGGAGCTTTTTTTTCTGCAACTTGCACTGATTTGATAATCACACTCTTTGGTCATCAAGGCTGAGTATATTTAAGAAGAGTGGCATCCTCGACATGCCGCACTTATTGGCAAACATTTGTTTGCAGTATATTAAATAATGTTGAACTTTAACCTTGCATAATTAATTGACACAGGGATGGGCTGCAGGCCAATTGCTATAGTGTGGAGTAGAGGCTTGTTATAATATTAGATGCTTTGGTAGTTCGATTTAATTTCTTCTCCTTAGTTTTGCATGTTAGCACTGCATTACATTTTTGATTAGTTATGAAGCAGCAAGCATACAAACATGTTAAGGTAGAAATAAATTCTAATCTACCCTGTTTTATTTGAAACTTGTTGGGGATGGCTATGGGCCAACATGGCACGGGATAACAATGGCCATGCAACGTTAAGTCAACCCTATACTTGTTGGCCATCTTCTTCCGTAACAATATCCTCCAAACAAATTTCAATTGATATTAATTAAAGATAACTTTTATTTGAATTTTGTGCAGTAAAATAATAAAAGTTCTAGGGCTTTTATTATTTTACAGTAAAACTCATAGTGAATTGATTTAGAAAGTTTTTTTTTACTATTCTTTTAATATTTTGATTTGCATTTCAAAATATTTTTTACTGTAAAATCCACTATAAATAAAATTTATGCATACTCTTTTTACAGGATGCTGTTCAAGCCAAGAAAGCAGAAGAAGAACGTATATTAAAAGAAGCTCTTTTAGCAAAACAAAAGGCCGAGGAAGCAGAGAAGGCGCGTCTCGATGCTGCGCGCGCTGAAAGGGAACAACAGAAAAAGAATCTACGTAAAGAGCGCAAGTCACTTAGAGATGTATGTAAAGCCAATAATTATTATGCTCAAAACGATGATGAAACTGTCGCCCACTTGGCAGCCGTCGAAAAAATATGTGAAATGATGAAAGTTGTAGAATTACAAGATTTTATGAAAGAATTAGAATCAAAGGGCAGGGAGGCTTTTATTAAAACTGTCAAAGAAACTGAAGATAAACTGGAATCAGAGCGAAAGGCAATGTTCGAAACAAGAAAAGTGGAAGATCAGAAAGCCAAAAAGAATGCCATTTTGAAAGCCCCAATTGAATGGACACCAGAATTAACTCAATTGCTCATCAAAGCTGTGAACCTGTTCCCGGCGGGCACTAATCAACGATGGGAAGTCGTTGCTAATTTCCTTAATCAACATGGAACATTTGTAGATGAAAGACGCTTCAATGCCAAGGAGGTACTCAATAAAGCTAAGGATCTTCAGAGCTCAGACTTCTCAAAGAGTAGTCTCAAGAAAGCAGCCAACGAAGAAGCCTTTGATCAGTTTGAGAAGGATAAAAAGAAAGTGGTTAACAATATAGATGCCAGCAGTATATCTAAAAATGATACGAAATTAGTAAACGGAATAGCGAAGCCCAAAATGAATGGGGATGTTGGCAAGGACACACCGAAGGAGGATAAAGCTTGGACAAAAACGGAACAAGAATTGCTGGAGCAAGCTATCAAGACATTCCCCGTGAGCACGCCAGAGAGGTGGGAGAAGATCGCAGACTGCATCCCCAATCGCAGCAAGAAAGACTGCATGAAGAGGTACAAGGAGTTAGTCGAGTTAGTTAAAGCAAAGAAACAAGCAGCCAATGTCGCCTAACGATCCATTCATTTAATGCTATTTAACTGATGACAGTTCAAATAGCATTAAATGATATTCAATTTGTAAATTGAGAAGTTAGAAACTTTTGAAAAGATATTTTAACTTTGCACAGTTGTTGTACTAAGAATGAAATAGTACTATTCTAAATTTCACAATATAAATTGGTCTTGAAAGACTAGAGGTACAAATCAATATGAAGTAATAATGAATTTATATTAAAAAAAAAACTATAAAGAAACCTATGTAGCATATTTATCATCAGAAAGTGTTTATTTTTGATGTTGGAACATATGAAATTACAATAAAACCTCAACAATGGCGGCGCCGCGCTGAAGGCGGGGCGGGGGGAGGGGGATGTTGGTGATTAATAAGATTTATTTGCAAGTAACCTAGTGTTTTATTGTTTTCAATCTATACTTAAAATAACCTAACAATCGGACAATCTAACTTATTATGTAATTAAAGAGTGAAACCTCCGTTCATACGACACTATTAAATCTCGTGTCATATTTTTGTATTTATTTTGTTTAATGTGATGAACATAGTCAATTCAAAAAAAAAAAATGTGTTTCATTTAAACTTCTTTAATTTTGCCATTTTGTAGTATAAAGTAGAAAACTGGCTGGCATATCATCATTCTGACGTTTTCCACTGCTTTGCAGAGGTCTCAGGGTCAAATCCTGGGTTGAGTAAAGTGATACTGGGTTTTTCAATTTAACAACAAAAATAATGTCAGCTCGCAGAATGAAATTTGGATACCGCGATAGCCTATCAAGTCATGGGACAAACATACGTAGTGGTTGTTACATCTCTGCATACCCCTGAACAGGTGCGAAGTGTGTCGAATTACATTTTTAAATTCTTTCTATAAAGGATAAATCTCTAATAATTTAAATTACGTTTTTCTATTTATAAATGACTTTCATTGAAAATAATTTAAGCTTGAATGGTTCGATAGTAAAACAATTTTATCATAAGTCTATTGCATACCTTCGTAGAATGCCAACTGACCAGCACCGAGGCTATTTTTACCCGTAGGTACCAAACCACTGGGCCAGTGACACGTTCCTTACTAACGCGCTCATGACACGACCGCATAAAAGTTTGTATGTTAAAATCCTGGGCACAACTGTCGTCTCTTACCATCAGATGAACTTTCTCTCGCTGTCTCCGTTTCCGGTCCCTTTTACTCATTATCATTTACACACTATGAATGACGTCGCATATTATTATAATAATTAAAAAAATGTATTTTATTAATGAAATAAACGTTTCATTCTATGGAGATTCTTTATTAAAATTATAATAGTCATAAATGAACAAACGACTGATTTAAAATAATTAAACATGTTTTCTGATTAAAAATCGTCTCAATAATCCTAAGGACGTATCGTCCTTGCTTACAAAATAAATGCCTCAGTATTAGGGACTAATTATATTAAAAATTATAAGATAAACATTAGAGTTTGGTTCCGTTTCAATAAGGCACTAATTGGGCCGTAAATTGCAATTAAAGCTAAAATTGTTTCTTCCGCACTGAATATATTTAAAGCAGAAAATAGAGTGTAAAATAAAATTTTGACATAAATAGGTAAATGTGGAAACAAGTTTTATAGTCGTATTATATAAACCTGGGGTTTACAAAAGTATTTTAAATTGTATAAATTCAAAATTTGCATATTTTAATCCAAACCTAATATTAGATCGAAATCATATCTGATGTTGATTAAAGAATGAGAAACATAATTAATCTACCAAATAACTATCGACTTGAAAGTTGTTATAATTTAATAAGATAAAAAAAATCAAGAAATTTTTAGCAATACAAATTTGCTATCATAGGAAATAGTTATAAACTTGTCTTCCTATAGGCCACTGAAGGTACTTGTAAATTAGGCAATAAAGGACTGCAGTGTTAAGTTTTAATCAATATCGTGTTTATCAGAGAAAAAATGTTCACGCTTTCATACAAAGACACCAACTGGGGTTAGGTAGTTATAGTTCATATTAAAATGTTGATCGGAAGTTAAAACCGCAATCCTTACTAATGAGTCGTGTACAGTGTCCTTCAATCAAGTATGCTTACGCAAAATAAGAAAAAAACAACTGTTTCTCCATTCAATAAGACTTACACTGGATATAACAAAAAGCTTAATTGAAAAAACGAGTAAAAAAATGAATGCGTACTATTTGCATATAATTTTGTTTCGATTAATTTTAAATATATCGAGTGCGGGGATTTCAGAACTTATTACTATTATAAAGTAATTTAATTATAACTTCTATTTACTCTAGAGTATTTAAAAGAACACAAAGAACATGTATGAATATGGAAATTGTTAAAACAAATACTGGATCCTCTCTTATAGCGAGTGGACAAATTAATGCTATACTTGAATTGCTGCATGTATTTTCAGTAATATAATATAAAAGAAATATGTATTTATTACATATATAACAATATAAATAAAGTAATATTTGAGCTTAGGATAGGACATATCTTATTATATTCTTGGAAATTGACGATTACTTTGTATTACAAAGCTAAATCTATTGCAATAAAATGTGAAACAGTCACATCAACACTGACAATGTAGGTCAAAGTAAACCTGTAGGCACGTATTATAGTTCTGATGACCGAAATAGATACCAACCCATGTTTTAAGCGTAGTGAATGAGTGATTCAACATTACGGACTCGCATTGCTGTTGGGCTTCGTCCAACTGCAATGTTAATACGTAATCAAGTCTTTAATAACAATAGAATAAAAATTGTGTAATATTAGTGAATATATCAACAAAAATATTACAAAATAACACTAAAGAGAGCTAAAATGGCAATATTCAATACAAAAATTAAGTGATAAGATATATATATAAATTTAGGGTTATATGATATAAACCACTACTGCACATCAACTTTTGAATTTTTGTAACATCTTGCAATTAAGAAAGTCCTAAGAAATCATTTATTAAATGCCTTGAACTGGCCGTTCAAATGTACTGGATGAGGTCGGCAGGGGCAGATAATTAGTTAAAAAGATGATGTAGAATGAATTAATAATTAGTGGTTGTACATTCCTGGCTTTTTCTATTGCACATTGAAATTGTATGGAACATATTTGAGTCAACAACACAGTCCAAATAGAATGGAAGGCTATGTATAGACAAATGTTTATGAGTAACACTGACATCTGCATTGTCCATTCATTTCTCTTACAGGAATTCCGTATGAATACAACATATAGGATGTTTAAATCTGCTGTTTTTTTATTTTACAAAGCACCAGTACAAATATATTATAAAAAGTTGTAATTAGTTCACGTTACATAAATTTAATAAAAGAAACATTGTAACACAGAAATTAATTTGACTTGCATATTTATTGATATTGATACATATCAAGAGGGAGGTCATGAGATTACAGGAAAATATTCTTAACTACTGTTAACTTAATAAAATATTTTTTTAATGTGCATTTAGCATTTACGAGAGCACCGAGAATTTGGAAGAGAAACATTATGACAATAATCACAAAGTGATAAAAGTGTAAAACATATAAAAGGAAATTAAAAAATATAATTATAGATTCTTTAAAATTTTAATCAGTCTTAATCTCAAATTATGGAATGATATGAATGTTAAAGAATGAATATATAATTGACAGAAATTTTCTTGTAAGTGAAGGGGGCAATGTATTTGTGCAAATACCTTCATTAATGATATTGTAATTGTTTATTCAAAGACATTCATAGACCAGTGCCTTTCATCTTAATTATAAGAGAATTGTTTCAGGTTCTATGTCCAAGATAAAATATTTATCTACAAATTAAATGCACATTTTAGGAGCTAAGGTCATATAAAATATATTGAATAAATTCACAGTGAAATGTTACAATAACTTGAAGAATTGTAAAAAAAAGAAAATAAATCAAATATAATTAAAATGAAAAAAAAAAGTTTTACTCTGTCTATAAAAATCTTTTTAAATATTTAGAAAAATTCAATATAACATATATATTTTATATGTTTGTCTTCATATATGTTGTAATTATGCAGATTGGCCCTGATATGAACTAACATGATCATTGAGACTCATAATATATGTTATTCCAATGTAACAAATACAAATTTTATCACAAAAGTATATAGTATATTATAGGATAAGAAGATATACTATGTGGATATATAAAAACAGACCAGCGATAAAACCAGCATATATTAAACAAATATTCAGCTTCAGATGGTATCAAACCCTGTTGATTTAAAAAAAAATTCAACAGATTTTGTAAGGTCCTATCTATGTATAAAATGTAAAAAAATGTGCAAAAAGATTTTTTCTATCTATACACATACATATGAAAATTTTAATATCTATAATATTATTTCAATAATGGACATTTTAAATAGATATTTAGTTTCAGTATGATCACAAAATGGAATGTTTTCATTACAGACTAAATCTAGATTAAGGCACATGGAGACCTTTAATTTATAAATAAAAAATGGCTCATTGGTTCTTTTCCTGCAGGTACTTCCACAGATTAAATAGAAAATAAATAACTCCTATATTAGTACTAGATTATATAAAACCTTATAATTTAAAAATACTTAAAGGCTGAGATTATTGTTTGTGTATAAATTCGAAAATATTTGTGACAACTTGAAAATCAAATTAGTTATAGTTGTAAGTAATAACATCTTAGGGCTTTTTTAAACATTTGCTTAGTTTCCTAAGATTTAAATTATTGTATTCTACATCCCTTACTTTTCTTTGCTCGCTTTCTATTCTTCTTTTCTAATCCTTCTGCGGTTATGTCGGAGATAACAGAGAGACGTTTAGAAGAGTCACCTCTTTCATATCCAATTTGTTGAACACTGTCATTGTGGCTTGTAAAAGTGGTATCATAGAAGTGGCTGTTCTCACTCAAACTTTTTGGTAACACATTTTGTTCCGCATCTGTACCAGATAAAACATTATCTGTGGGATAGTGTGATGCAGGCCTTATGCTCACTGGATCTGGGAACCTAGGCTTTTTGCCAGTTGTAGGGGGTGGAGGCGGTTGTCTATGCTGGATGGAAGAGTTAGTACTGGTTATGGACTTGTCAGTGTTAAGGCATGGTGGGTGTACATGAGATGAGGTAGCATTAAAGCTAGATCCAGCATCCTGTGTGCAGTACTGTTTTGATATTTCTTTGGATAGCAAAGCACTCGCCTTGGATTGTATAACCTCTTTCTCAAAAGGTTCTACATAGTTTAAGTCTGAATCAACAGATTTACATAATCTTAGTCTATTTTCTTGAATTACATCCCGTGGGTTACTGTAAGCGTCACAGAGTGTTGCTTGAGGTATTTCGGGCAGTGGTCCCTGTTGTTGAGCTAGCCGTTGCTGTTTCTTTAATAGAGCTTTTTGTTTAGCTTTCTCTTTAGCTCTCTGTAACTTCTTATATTCGCGTTCCTGCAATAATCGAGCAAGCTCACTGTCTTGTGCTTCAACAGCACATCTCATGTCAGCCAGTAGCACATCTTCATCGCTTGCTTCATGGCTCAGTTCTCTGGCCAACCTAGCATCTTTTTCCTCTTGTTCTAGACGTCTTCTCATCTCTTCTAACTCCAAAGAAGAAAGACCTAGTTCCTCTGGATCGATGTCGGGTGGCGGCGCGGGAGGAGCACAAGACGAACTTGGTTGTTGCAAGACATCATTATGCTGACGCCGTTGTCTGCGTAGGTTAATTTCTGCCATTTCTCGAGCAATTTCCGCATCAATATCTGCTTGCCGGCGACGAGCAAGTTCTTTTAAACGGACTTCATGTTCAATTCCCCGCTGTTCACTTAAAGCTACCGGGAAATCTTCGCGTATTTGCTGATTGCGGTACCTGTTCTCGCAGAGATGGGAGGAGATCTCACGGTCCTGCAAGCGGTGCGCGAGGGCTCCGTCGGCTCGAACCAGCCACTGTTCCCGTAAGTCTGTGACGAGTCCCATTTTAGGCATCGTGTCGTTTGCATGGAAACCTGCCATTCGTGTAATCACAGCTATCGCACACTTTCTAAATATTTAAATCGATCGCGTTACGCGAATAACGTAATAAACATTGATCACAGACACGAACTTCGATAGTTGACAACGGGTTTAATGAAACTGGAAATCTTTTACAGAAAGTACACTTTCTTCTCAATACGTGGGAACGTGCGGTAACTTTTTACGTAGTAATGCTCGTAGACAATGGATCAGATAATCTGTATAATTAATTACAACAAACTTGCTCTCGACCCATATAATTACACATTTTGCCCCACCACAACAAATCTTGAAATTCCAAAATAATTGACAAGGAAGATCATGAGATGACAGGTGTATTCCAGTGCCATCTACGTAGTGAGGTAATAAGGCAACTGCCTAAGTATCTACAGAGTTGCGTTCGATTTAATGTCTCGATTTTCTTTCATTCAACCTAACC
>JAABKM020000008.1:4594107-4608892 GCA_016277805.2 Papilio aristodemus | reverse complement strand
AAAAACTAAATTTTCAAAATATCAGAGGAAAGTCAAAGATTAATAAAAAAAATGTAAAATGCAATTATTTATGATATATTATAAAAGGATTGTAACAAGCAATGTATCTGATAAAATTATCACACAAATTATTATTAAACTTGTGCTGTAACCATCAAATATTCTGTGACATTAAGCACATATATCAATTGGAACTTCTAGAAAAAGAACCAGAAGATAATGGGTCATCTGACTATAATATTGTAGTCTGATTGTAATTATATATAAATGTTTGTTTTATGGTCTAATTAAGTTGGCACCTTATTACATATTCAATGTACAGTAATATTATAACTGTACTAGTTTTTGTTATACTTTCTACTTAATGGTATCTAGACTTTAATGATTTTTTCCATTTTCTACTGCTTTTTATTAGTTGTTAAATAGAATTATGAAAGAAAGAAATAAATTATGTAAAGGTATATGAACCAGATTCTTGTTTAAAATAAATATCGAACAAGGATATAGGATGAGATGTGATTATAAAGAGCTAGGTTTAAAAAGATAATGACTGGCATTACCTTATTATTAAAAATTTACATATATACATACAACAACCTATAACTGTGCCAAAGTATTTCATACAATGAATGACTGAAGTCAAGGAGTCAAATATGATAAGTACACAATTGGTGCTTACATGTGACTCATACATTAGTAATTGTTAAAGTGAAGTATGTTTTCATCATAATCTGTCAACTATTGTTAAATCACTAGTTTCCTCAAGATAACCAATAGGTTTTTATGTAATAGTTTTTTCTCCTATTGATAAAATCAATGGTATAGTTTCATACTGAGTCACTGCTAGTGACCTGCCCTAGATTTGCACAGGGGATTTTCAGTGTTCCTCTTCTATAATATATACATGTATTATACATTCCCTATTCACACTCCTCCTCCTCCTCCTCCTCCCCAGAAACACTCTGTCTATTGCTGAATGCCCAATCAAAATTCGTTTTGTAGTTTGAAAGATCTAAGTGTACAAATACTGGGAAGTCATTTTGTTTTATAATATGTTTTGAAGTTAGTATTAATTATTATTAGATTTTTCTACTGAGATGATTACTTTGCTGCCATATTGGTTATCTAATTGTATTCCATACACAATAGATTCTTACATTTGCATACACTCGCAATATGTACAAGGGATCAAGATATATAATTATAGTGTTTGTTAGATTATATTTATAGATTTGAGTACTTGTCTATTCAGGTACTTTTACTTAGTCAGAGGTTTTTTGTTTAGCCGTAGAGTACTTCTGATGATTTTGGGAGGGATTATATTCTTTCATGAATCCACCAATGAAGGCATTTGACTTTTCGTCTAATACATCAATTTAAGATAAATGAATTCTTTTATGTTACGACCTTTTTTGTCCTATAAAGAATAGTAGCTCAATGACTTTGCGTATGTCCACGTGTGTTTATGGTTATTTAACGTCAATACGCTATAAGTCGGCCGTATTAGTGTAAAAAAAATTATCATTCAGTTTATTAAACGTGTTATAAAATCACGGTGCACGGTGTTTTAAGTGAGAGTGTTCACTTTGAAGTGGTTGTCGTGAACAAAAACAAGATAAAACGAAGGACGTCCTTACGGTTCAGTGACACAGTGCGCTCTGCTCTGCGCTGTACGCGCCGCCTCGCCGGTTGCTCAACAAAAACGACACTATAGAAGTCCACTTTTAAACCTGTATACTAATTTGCAAGGATCTCTAATTTTTCCATTGGTTCTTTTTTTAAACAAAATCGCTTTTACCGATGTCATTGACTTGGGTACCGGCTATATCCCTATTAAATTATTATCTTTTTGGTGTCTGGAATATCTTTTCGGGTTGTTTATATATTTTAAATTCATTGTTAAAGAAAAATCCATAGAAGTTTGAGACGTATTTAAAGATATTGGTATTTCTATTTTGTCCAATTTTGGCACAGTCATCTCGTTTCATAAACTAATGCTTGAATAAAATTTATCGGTTACTGGTACTATTATTGACCTTTACAATGTCACCGATCGGAATGCTGTAGGTGCGATTTTAAACTTGTTTTTTTTTTTGTCATGAAATTGAAAATGGTTACTAAGCAACAAAATTAATAAGAAATAAAATCAAATGATATTTTATTGTGCCTAAAGATATAAAAAGTGTCTCTTCTTAAATGAGTATTGATTTGTCGTTAGACACTCGAAGGATTTGGATTACGTAAATAGAGCGATAGAAAATTCTATGCCTTTACCCCAGAGTACAACCGAGAGTATAGCGCATGCGCGGCGGTCGCTGCTCGCTCCCCTCGAACGCCGTCGTAATTATTATAGCTTTAATTCGGGCTGATGTAAAAATGTTCACCACACTTAATTATTTATTTACTCTGTTACTATTTATGTTTTATTAATATTATAAGTTTTTACTATATTAAGTGAATTTAGACATGATGGCTAATGGAGCTAAATGGAGAAGTACTCACTGTGCCACCCTACATAGGTGTGAAAAGGATAGAGAAAAGATGATGTCACATATAAAATACTTGTCCTACAGCTCCAATGGGTTTTTATTTTCAGTTTATCATTTCGATTGTCCTCTTAAATCGTAATTCTACAATATTACTTTACTCTTTGATCTGAGTCCTTGTGTTGAATGAAGTTCTCGGTACCCAGTATATTTTTTTTTTATTACCAACATTCATTCATTGTTTTTGCGTAGAATTATTGTCAACTTTCCTAGCTATTGTCTTTACACAAAAGCTCGTGCCTGTATATTTTATTTCACAATCGAAAAGTCCCTCGGCGAACGTACTCGCGAACAATGCTATTCGGGTGTAGTAACAAACGTTACTTTTGCATGCCACTGACCGATCGTGAATGCCGTTATTTAGTAATCTGACTAGACATTATAACCTTCATCAAATTGTGTACTGGATTATTGACAATTTGACGTATACGTGCACAAAACTTATTTTTTCTATTTTTTTTATTTATTTTGTATAAAACTATCAGGTATCAATGTAACTGACCAAACTTATAATTACTTTCTATTATAACTTAAAAAACCAGATCACAGATTTGATTTTGTTTAAACTGACAAGGAATTACACAACAAATTGTGAATCAGTTAATTCACAATTTACCGACAGCTATATGCTTAGACCGATTAAAAAAACCGGTGTTTGTAATCGATCGGTGACATAGAATACCTTGTAATAAAAAAGATTGATCCTAAACATATTTTTATCATCATCACCTAAAATATGTATACTACTGGACGAACGCCAAACCCATGAATTAATTTATTAAAAAAAAAAACAGGGTTGCAATTAGTGCATCCATATTTCGCCGTATGTTTTCCCTCCCATGATATGATTAGGCGGCGAGCCTATCGCCATATTGGGAACAAATTCTGAATTCCTATATAATCCTCCATTAATTTATTAGTGGGAGTCTTGTAAATAAAGGCCTTGTCCATAACACGTTAGAAATACCTTTCTTCGACTTTAGATGATAAATCTATAAAGATAAAATTTGTGTTACACTTTATATGGTATCTATGTGACAGAGGTGACCCGTGTCATTGTCACTTGGTTTATAAATAACCCTAGTGTGTACACGGCTTTATTAGCTGAGGAAAGTTTTGTGCTGTACGCGTAAAGTGTAATTATAATTTCGCCTCGGTTCTTTGTTAGCTTCGGTGCGCGAACTTTTCTTTGTTGTATACGTTAAAATTGGATATTGCGTTTTAAAATCTTTTAACCTAATTTCGAAATGTTTGCATATGAATTCGGTGTGTTCAATCGTCTATTAAACTGTAATCAAGATAGTAGAGTACCTAAATATACCGTTACGTGTTTGATTTTATAATTTATATTTCGGACATATTGAAGATCGAAAGTGCGAATTTGTTTTGATTTATCTTGGTGCCATTACTCAAGTATCAATTCTAAAAGATATGAAAATCATTTAATTAACTCATATAGCTTACGGATAGCTTTAAATAAGGTACGTAAAGTATTATAGCAAAGTTAAATCGTTACCAAGCATTATTTGTTAAACGATCGATTCCTTCTGAAACGAAATTCTTAATAACTTTCGAGGTGAAGATTTCGATGTTGCCGTTGGTGTGCGGACCGTGTCGATACTACGCCGACCTGCGCAAAATCTATTGTTTCCAAACCATTCTTAGAAAAAGGGCTTAGATTTTTCTTTCAATGGACCGGTGCGTAGTTCTTACCTGCGACGAGTGCACTGTTCAATTCAAGCGTTACTTGTTCTGTTAATCTTTTCTGGTAAATGAAAATGTAGAGGCAATAAAATTAAATCTATATAATATAGTTTGAACGCGATTCTTAGGAATTAGCAAACGGATTTAAAAACAATTTAAGTTGGATATTATTTTACTTATTAGGGCTATTTAACATTAAGCTAAGCTATAATAAGTTAATATAAAATACTTAATATGGTCGGTCGAGGGGTCCCTATGTCGATAATTGATTTGTCACCCGTTCACAGAGCGAGTGTAACGCAGTTTTTTTTATCATAATTTACCTACTTACTTACATAGCTTCTGCCTGTAATATTTGTTGACAGTTTGTAATATGCCTAGTCCTTTTATAAACGGAATGGCCGGTGACAAATCCGAAACCAGGGATAAGAGCAATAAGTACAAAACGCACAATTTTTGATCACAAATTTCCCGATCCTTTGTCTTTTGTTCGAAGCCTCGGTTAGAGGAGCTTCTTGTTGAACGTTTGGTGAATCGATGTTAATCCATGCGCCCTTCGTAGGGTATAAGGGCAGCGAGGGAAAGGCATCGATTTTCGGGCACCCTACGTTTATGTGCGGGGGCGCGGCAAGATGGCGGCGTGGGGTCCGGACCTGCCTCACGCGCACTCCGCGCCAAGGTCAGGCACCGCCGCGTCACTCCCGAAACAATCTCGCTCACCGAGCCCGTACTGCGATGGCACCATCTTGCCTCTCTCTCGCGCAAGGATCGCTTGTTATCCTGCTCAATACTGATTTTATTTATGATGTTAGGGTTGTAGAAAACCGTTAATTTGCAACTTACATTATTTGTCCATTAAGTAAATAATGAACATTTATCTTATATGTAAAATCATTTTAATGAAAAAAAATGTAAAATCGTCTGTAATCTATTTATTTGGTTTTAACATTTGAAAAGTTACACCGAGTTTGAAATATAAAAAATCGTTAGTAGAAATTAGGTAAATAAGCTTATTGTTGGAGTTTGTAAAGTAACCATTCTCTAATGTCTTACAACAATGCAATTCTAGGAACGCACAGCCCTAATCATAGCGAACCTCCTTTATCTAAATTATGGAAAATTTTGGAATGCGACATCATTGTTCGACTCCGTCTAACACGCTACTAGCTTATCGCTCCGTCTCCCTCTCAGATTGCTACCTATTAGTTTGAGGGCTAGAGCAGGCATGAAAGTTTTTGGGCATGGATTTTTTTCGCAAAGTGCACCATATGAGTGGGTTCGGGTGCAATAGTACAGTTCGTGGGGCCGCATGGCTCGCACGTAGTTCTTGTTTGTTTGTTATGAGCGTACTAGTAAAAGTTTTTGTCCGCCGGTGGACGTCCGGCTTCTATCAGTGATAAAGCATGCGGTACATTGCTATCGGCCGGCGTCATTCCTCTCATGTAAGTGTACTTTGTGCTAATGTTTATTCGAGAATTTTCTAAAATGTACCCGGATGTAAAATCAATATAGATCAAGCAAAGTTTCAAGGAAACGCGGTTCACGTTACATTCTGCAGGAGATTCAAATTTTAACATAATTCGAATTTTGCGATTATTGAAATTATATTTAAATTGTATGGATTGTTAAAAATATTTATTTTTAATGGTCAGTATTAATCGTTACATACTACTTTATTTGATTAACATATAACTTGCTTTTGTGCTTAAGCGTTTTTTCAACTAAACTGGGGTGTATAGATTTAGCTTTAGGATACAAAAAGGCATCCCTGTACAAGGCGAACTCGTGGTGTTTTTAAATCAGAAAACAAACCCGTGTGATTTTAAAAACGTAACAAGTATGTTACCTTGTCTGGATATCGAACGCGGGAACCTGGAAATAAAAACTCGTAGATAAATCCGCTAGAAATAGCAATGTTCATTGAAAAGTGAATGAAGAGTGACGAGCCAAATTTATGTTGCATAATGGAATAGTGATAGAGGTAGGGGCCGTTCCAGAAAAAATTAACTATCGATTACTTTAATGGTATACTTAAGAAAGTACGGTTACCATTAACCGCGTTTGCGTAGAACGAATGGACGTAAAACAAGCAAAAGATATGCCAGAGCTGACCAAGTCTGAGACATGAAAATCTGTAATATCCGAACCTATCTTCTACAGTTACTACTTCTGTGTGTGTGTGTGTGTTGTACATATTTGAAAGGTCTATGTAGACATTATAAACGTAAATAATACATTTATAAATATTATGCTATATTTTCACCAACTAGCATATCTTATTACAAAACCTGCAATACTGAAATTCATCATTTTTTCACTAGTGTGTGTTATTTTTATTAAAATGTATAAAATCTCAATTTCAGATCTAATGAGGTGAAAGTACTTGCAACAATGACGTCGTTTGCTAACATGACTGCCTCGCTAGCGGCCAGCCTGCCCACCACCTCCTCCGCCGCCGTTAGCGGCGCCACCGGCCACGGCGCCGATCAGGAAGACCCGCTCGCGATGACCCACATCATCTGCAACCTGCTCGAGAACATGAACAAACCCCCCGGCCTGCAGTCAACTGCCTCCACTTCGGCCTCCTCCACAATGCCCTATGACATCTGGGCGCTGCCCTCCTGCAGCTCGCTCCAGAACCCTATCGGACCCGTCGCCCGCGACTACAACACCGGTAATCATAACAATAACCATCAAAACCACTCCAAAGAAGATAACTCGAGCGGCTCGCCGGGCACCTCATCCTCGGTATCCATTACTTGTTACCGCTGCGAGGAGCGCACGCCCACGACGCGCTGCCTCGAATGTAATGATCTCTTCTGCCACGAGTGCTGCCACAAGGTGACCTCTGACTGTCAGCTGAGAGAACACACGCTGCTGCCGATACACCAAATATCACCTATCGGCGCCCGCCCTAATTCCGTTACGAATGAAAAGGAAGTAATGTACTGCGAGCTACACGGCGAGCCTGTTAAATTCTACTGCGAAGCTTGCATTATTTTTATATGTCAAGAATGTACGTTGTGGGTCCACAAGGATCACTGCTTTACTCCGATCAAAGGCGCCCTCGACATGTGTCGTATCGGTGTGTTCAGAGCCATCGAGGACACCAAAACCGGCACTAAAGCTATTAAAACTGCAATCGATCGGGCGGTCGCGATGTCCAAAGCTTACGAAAAGGAAACCGCCGAAGCCAATTTAAAAATTAGAAAAGCGATGCGTTGTTACGCGCAAGCCATAGAAGATCGTGAAAAATATTTATTAGACAAGGTCGAGAAAATGCGACAATCTAAAATGACCGAACTGACCGATCACATGAACACGCTCCGCGGCATTCTCGCCGGCCTGGCGCACACCAACGAGACCTTGGTGCGAAGCATGGATTCCGAAGGCATAGATCTGTTCATGGCCAAAGAAAAAGGTAGAGCTCAAGTAGATTATTTCTCCTGTATGTTTAAAAATATGTATATCGCCGAAGAGAGAATTATGTTCATACCGCCCAATTACGATTTGGTAGATCAAATAAAGCGTCAATGCGACGTTCAGCCCACGCCAGCCGTGTCGATGCATTCTCTGACCTCGGCGTCCTCCATCCAGTCCCGCCAGTCGTTGATATCGCTGCAGTCGCTGCAGTCCGCTCAATCATTTTCACCGTTGTCTTATCATATTTCGGCATCTAACAGTCTCAGAAATATACCCGAATATCCAAACAATCATACGAGATCTACCAATTATTATGACCACAGCATTTCGTCAAGTATTGCTATGGAATCAAACCCCTCACGCGGTATCGGTCAAGCCATACCGGGATATTGGATGTCCGTAACCGTGAGGCCGACGAGGAGCCCGGTACCCGGTGTTCCGATGTTTTCTTTCGGCAAGGAAGGTCAAGACGAAGGACAAGTGTCTCGACCGTGGGGTCTGTGCGTAGACAGAGAAGGCAACATTATCATTGCAGACAGACGAAATAATCGCATTCAGATATTTAATAATCGCGGTGAATTCAAGACCATGTTCGGCGCGAAGGGCACGGGACCCGGGGAATTCGATCTTCCCGCCGGAATCACCACAGACACCTACGGCCGGATCATTGTCATCGATAAGGACAACCATAGAGTTCAGATCTTTACATCGGCCGGTAACTTCATTCTCAAGTTCGGCTCGTTCGGAAAGGAGTGTGGCCAATTCCAATATCCCTGGGATGTTGCGGTCAACACGTTGGGAAATATTGTAGTCACTGACACGCGGAACCATCGGATTCAACTTTTCACCAGCGACGGAACTTACATCACCAAGTTTGTGTTTGAAGCGGCAAATCCTGCGAAGCTCCTGAAAGGACCGACGACGCCGAGGGGCGTTTGTTTTACGACCAGCGGTAATATTATTGTTTCTGACTTTGAAAACCATCGTTTGCTAATGGTGGATCCGACTTTGTCGAAGGTCATACACTGCATGGGACGCGAAGGATCCGGGATAGGGGAACTGAACCGCCCTTCAGGAATAGTGACGGACGACGACGGACGTATCATAGTGGCCGATTCTAAGAATCACCGCGTGCTCGTATTTACATCCGAGTTGCGCATCCTGTGGGCCGTGGACCTGAAGAGTCCCGGCCTCGACGACAAGGACAGGCCGAGCGACGTGGCGCTGACGCCGGAGGGCTACCTGGTGGTGTTGTTCGAGACGCTGCCGGACACCGCACGCGACATCTCTTCGCACGGCAAGCAGTACATCAAGGTTTACTGACGGATATAAAAGCCTCGCGTGCGCCCGACGCCGCGGGGTCCGCGGGGGCCGTGGGAACACAGTATTGTAATTTTATTTTGTTTCGTTTTATTCGTAATTGATTTCATAATGTGCCAATTTTATTATTAATATTTCGCAAATCTGAATCGAGCATAGCTTGTACGGAGAATCGGCGCTTGCTGATATTTTGTTATGTTTTGCGCAATTCAATAATATCTTTAAATTCTTTCGATGAATGTTTCGTTACCATGTTGTTTTGATTTTCGTTTCCGTATGACACTAGTCTGTAAGCACCAAACTATACTACGCCGTTACAGTGATAAATCACATATTTTATAACTCCTAGCTTACATTGTAACTATACTGTTTCCGCGCTAACTCAGTCACCTTGTACTCTGTAGCACTGATTGTAACGCATTCTCTATCCAATACTAAATGATATATAGGTAACTAATAGACGAGTCGTAAAAACTATTATATGATAAAGATCACATTGTGATTTAAAAGATGTTTTTATGTGAGATAATTAAAAAAAAATAACTTGAAAAGTATTTTTCCAAAATGTTACTTTTGCGTTCTCTAATTTAGTTAGCGAAAAAAACAGACGTTAATATGTATTCTTATTATAAGTTATTTTGCGCATTGATTTATGTACGTTATATTTTGGCAATGCGCTAGTATCGGTTACGAGAAGGTAGCTAGTAGTGGATTCGCTCGACTAACTCTTTCGTTTGCATCTCGAACTGTACAAAGGGACGTGGCAACGGAGCTAAGAAAATTAATGCAATAAAACTTTAAGACTGACTTTAGAAGACTGTCTTAAAGACGTGGAGGCCGGATGTCGCGGTGGGGTGGGGTGGGGATGGAAGGGATGAGGGTGGGGGTGAGGTGTCGGGGTGCGGGGCGGGGCGTCGCGTTACGTCTAATGCTAGTTCTTATTACCAAAACATAGGTATTATTGTATCATTAATATGATAAATTTATCGGCAACCACAAACAAGTCGAAAAGATTGTTTTTTTTATTCGTGATATATTTTTTTAATTTTTTTTTATGTTAGAATTTGCCATTCTTTTTAATGTTTTTTTTTATAAGAGATATTTTTGACTGCCTATAACTTTTCCAGATAAATTGTCGCTATATGAATGTTGCCACATTCGGGTGTCGTAGAAAAATCGTGTAACGTCTCTCTGTAAGGATGTGTAAGGCGTAGTAACACAATCGTTGTTATAGGTAATTAATAAATATATATAGATATTCATCTACATTATAATTTTTAATTAGTTGTTACAGTCAAAATTCACGTATTAGTTCAAATATTTTAGCGAAATTGTTTGATTAAATTATAATGTCTATATGTCGATTTAATGCGATATAAACACTGTGTTCAGTCAGTATGTGTTCACTATATTACTGTTTACTTATAAGTTAGTGTCACCTCTTGTATCGGCAAGTTTGTTTGTAGTAAACTCTCTCGAAGAAATTATTAATTTTTAGTGCGACTTAATTTTTTTTAGACATTAATTAACTGACAGTTAATTGCACGATTATTTCTTATTGACGTAAGTTTGCAATGGAACAATAATAATTTATTCATTAGTATTTAATTTAGGCTTGCTACATTATGAACCTTCCGATTGCACTATTAGGTAATGGAGTATATGCCTGAGCTTCTAGTTAAATTTTATAACAAAAAACTATATGTAGTTTGGTTATAAGAATGTAGGTAGTTTGTAAATGCGAACGTATTCAATGACAAATTCTCTGATCGCTTTGTAAAATATCTGGCCCCTCAGCTTTCTATATCTTTAAGAATTATTAAGAATATTTAAACAGATTCTTTAAAAAAAAAATAGACATAAAAGTTGAAGTACTAGATAACGCACAATTTCAGAAAACGGCTGCCTGAAAATAATTGGTCGATACCTGTTTCAGAAATATTAGAATAATTTTTTTTTTCAACTTTGTACTTAGCTATAGGTTTAGACGTAGTTTCTCGAAAATAAGGTAACGTAAGCTTATATAATATAAATTAGTGTTAAAAGCTTCAAACAAAAATTTCCAGTTGCATTAGCTTAATCATTTCGAATAAAAGAAAGTAATTAAAATTCTTTTGATGAGTCTGAATTATATATAAGATATTTAAGTGATGGAAAATTCTTGTTTGAAGTAAGATAGAAATAGTTTTGATAGGTGTGGACAGTACGATAAGTTACAAGTAGAGTATTACATTGAACCGCTCTCCGGTGTACGGTCTGCGGAGGAACATGTACCACTACCGGAATCGTTGGTACGAGATACGCCGACGATGAGGGTAGTATGGGAAACTTTGATCTCTAATGTCGCATCGCAGACGTAGGCTTGAGAGGGATTCCCACGTGACAGTGTGCAGTGTTTGCGTCTCGGCGGTCAATCGGCTTCACCTTACCAATTAACAATTTCTGATATATCAGTGATTAAAAATAGATTTATCATAACTTACTTTTTCGTTCAGTGCCATCATTGAAGTATTAATGTTATTATTTTTTTATAATGATGTGTTTGCATGAAATGCATTTTTTTTAATTATTATATTATTTCAAAAATTTTAAATGTCCACGCGACAGATATTTTTCTAAAGGTGACGACGAATCTCATGTTGTACTGAAATCCGTAAGTTCATCCTTTTTTATTGACATTCAGACAAATGGATTTGCAAAGCAAAGTCCGGCGCGATCTATCGTGATTTTGTATCGACTAGTGCACTCTTAGAATGTTACCAGTCTCATTGTAAAACGCTAGGTATAATGTCCTGCCGCTCAGGATTTCCATCGTTCACGCCGTATTTGTAATGTTATCGCAAACTCGACACAAATCATTCATAATTTCATAATCCGCCGTCTATAATTTATTATCTTGTATGTGAAATTCATTAACTCTGTCCACCCGCAACACGTGTATTTCCTGATCTTTTCCCGACGTTCTCGAGCGGTGGCGTTACTTTGTAAGAGTGACTCGGCTGAAAGCTGCTAAAGAAATACTTAATTTTGTAACACATTTAATTCGGAACTATTTATTGTGTATTAATTAGTTTTTAATTTCGTTACGTCTGAACGTTTCCTTGGCTATGTCGATAGTTTTTGCTACAAGAGGCTCCATTGTCGTATATTGTATCGTATCGCTCGTATCGTGTGTGAATGTTGTAGTTATCATGTCCATTTAATGTATAAGTCGTCTGTCAGTGTAGCGAGTAGCCGTCATCACGTAGCTGTAAGCACTTTATAAAAGTGTAGGATATAGAGACGGAGGTTGCAGAGCATAGAGTTTGAAGGACGCAGAGGATTTGATCGCAACAGAGGGTGAACTTTGTGAGAGCTGCTAGCTGCTAGCAGTAAAATGTGGTTTTGTGATAGAAACAATAAAATTGAAGAACTTAATCGATGCGTGATGATAGATTTTGTACTACTTTTTTTAACGTTCGGTAATATCCACTGGGCTGCAAGTTGATTGAAACTATATCCACTCATCTCCGGCGTCGGGCCCGAGAGGCGCGGCGCGGCGGAGGCGGCGGCACGGCGACCGCACGGCATACTGCATAATATTTGCTATAATTGTACGAGATTTTTAGCGAAATGTATTGAGCCATTTTCGTGCTATTTTTAACGTTAAATAGGCGCTTGTGTTGTGTTAGTCTTAGTGTAATTAAACATTACTCATTGATCTCCCCTTTGCTGCATAACTATGTTGTAAATTAATTTTAAAGCTGATGAAACTGTTGAATGACCATCATAGTAAATATATTTTCTTTGTGTAACAAACATCAAATAGTTGGAGCGACCCTTGTTGACGACCAAAGGGGGGACGAATGAAACAGTGTATCTGAGATAAGTAGTATTTTTGTACACGGTCCCCGGGAGGCTCCGGGGGCGGTGCATAGTCGTGTTCAAACTTAATTATAACCGCGTCTACCTCAAAATGTATTAAAGACTGATCGGGTTTAATTTCGCGGAGGTTAGATCTCCGCCGTAGAAGTCTGTTGTCAACTAGTATAAGCTGAATTATTTCTTAATGCACTTCATGTTTGTTTCTTCCTTCTAAACGAGGCGCCAAAAAAATATAAAAAGCGAGAAAAATGCCTCCGTTTAGCACGAGTCGACAACAGTCTTTCCTTTTTTTAATCTATATCTTATGTTACACTTCTGTAATATTGTTGAATGAAGACTGAAATTTTATAAATGTTCCTATATTTTAATTTAGAATAATTTACTGCCTACCATGTTTCATTTACCTTATTATTTAACCTACGCGTAAAATCATTACTTTGATCCTTATAATATCTTAACGATTGCGCATGACGCTATATATGTCATGGGATTTTTGAAATTTTTAATGGAATTTTGTATGAAAATTAATCAACTGATTGATAGATAATGGACTTTTATTTATATACCCGACCCAGCCCAATCATCGCTAAACAAAATATCAATTTATAGTGAATAGGACATTTTATAGTGAACAGACAAACTAACAATATTCCTGTCATATATATAATGCCCCTAGCGGTATTTTTAAACCGATGCGGTCTATAACTAAAATTATTTAAACTTTTAGACATTAAATAAATACATAAAAAGGCTTAACTTACGTTCGCGTACTTCGGTATTTGTACCTACGAATTTCAGACCTTCATGAATGGGCTCAGTTCGCGATCAACTAAACGCTAAGGGAACATGAGTTAAACATTTTTATATATTGAGTGATCTATAAATGTTGTATAGAAAGCATTCTCCAGCATTTACTTTGCTTGCTGAGGTAACAGTTTATGATATGCCTAGTTCGATTATAAGTTTACAAACATTCTATGAAGTTCACATTAAAAACAATTATGTAGTAGATACGTCAAAAATGACAATAACACCTAAATCGCGAAGCACGAGAAATAAAAGCGAGTGTACGGATACCATGGGTCATCAATTGAGCACTATATTTACTGGCTTGGGTAGGTTCTTCGAATATCCAGTAAAGAGGAAACCGATATGTTTTTACAGACAAGAAGATTTCACTGCAACAGGTTAGCTATAGAAATTCAAATATTTTTTCATAAGACGAAAGTCTTCAATGAACGAGTTAAAGAGTGTAATGATTGTAAATGTATGTATGTAAACGCGAGAGAGGTGCGCTAGGACTGCACCAAAGAGAAATCTGTATGATTATTCCAGGTGTGGTCACATATTAAGGTTATATTTTAAATATGCTGCTAAACAACTAAGATGTGCTCTATTTCTATGTAAGGTGAACCTCAAAAGAAAGTGTCGGAGACTATCAAAACGACAATGACCGATTACGACAAGTTGGTGGATCTCTTCTACAAGAGATTAACTGAACAGCGGCAGTACAATCAAGTATTAATTTTGTTACGTTTCATTATCTTTAAGCATCAATTAACAAATATATATGAGGAACCAAATGAATTTGAAATAGTGCTACGTAGAGAAAAACCAATGATCAAAGGGTGGCAGGCGACCCATCTTCGTACCAATTCAAGTAGTGGATTTCATCTTATAATATAGAATAAATATTTTAGTATTGTAATCATTTGTAGTCGTTATTGAGATCTTTATTGGAGAGCCCTACATGCGGAGCGGATACGGGCAGCTTGCTGAGCACTCAAAATCAGCTTTACTGCAACTATGTAGCTTTTAGATTCAAAGTTTAACCAACAGGAAATGAAAGAACAGGACCGTCGTTGGAGCATGCAGAAAGTTGTTGAACGCTTCCCCGGCTGGAACGAGGTCACCATCGCAAACCTGCA
>JAABKM020000008.1:4378501-4395629 GCA_016277805.2 Papilio aristodemus | reverse complement strand
AATATATAGCTAAAATTATTACATAACATATAAAAATAATGGACATACTAGAGCTTTAGCTAGGCATTCGTTTATCAACAATGAGTAGGTATATCGGTTTAGATTCATACATACCAAAATATTTAATTAAATTGAATAAGGATTAGTCCCGTTATCCTTGCACAATCTTGGTGAAAAACACACACATATATATGTTTTTTTACCAAGATTGTGCAAGGATAACGGGACTAATCCTTATTCAATTTAATTAAATTTATATTAATTTTAATATTCTTTTGTTTTATACCAATGTTTGGCAACACATTCGCACAAGTTGTAAATCGAACATACGACATTTAGTCAAAGGAACAGGCATCTAACATCCCTACAACACTGTTTCAACAAACCGAAATCCATGATTGTGTGGTAATTGAAAACCACAACGGTACTCGAGCGTGAACTAAATGTCGGACGATCTCCACTCAAAAATAAAACAACAGAAATATTTTGAATTGAAGTTACACAAAATGCAGTTATATGGGATTTTGTAACGTAAGTTTTTTTTTGTAAACTCGCTTCAATACGACCATCGGAATTATTATGCTAGGTCACGTAAACGAAACGTTAGAGTTTTATACAAATAGAATAAACTAGACGCCACCAATGTCTGCCGTGCGTGCCAAAGAGACGAAACTGAATGCCGGCAGATAAACTTTGATATACTTTTTATGTGACTGCATAGTTTCTGACGTGTTTGCCTGAAACGGATGTAGTAAGGTATAAGTATATATCTATCTCGCTTATACCACATGCATTTATCATCGCGTACAAGTTATTTCTTCCAACAAAAACAAATGAATGATGCCAAAGATTATAAAGAAATACTTTGTATAATATTTTCTTTTAAAGAATATAAAGGATGCTATGACATAGTCAGCGCGGTTAACAATTTTTGAAGTGGAAAATTATTTACGCACGTTGGAAATTTTTGGAATGGAGCTCTGAATTCGCGCGACCGCAACTCTCAGATACATAGATATTTGACTGTGGTAATATATGACTGAATACCGGAGTAATTGAAAACTCGTAGTCTAATAAAAAAAAAACATGCATGACCTACAATGTTATTATCTCTTTAACTGTTATTTCGTATTCTCTAATTTTCACTGTCAGTACTCAATGACTGCCTATATTTAGTTCTCGCGTTACTAATGAACTACAATAACGTGGATATAAAATTGATCAAAGATTTTCACAGTTCTGAGAAGAGTGCAAAGAACTTATTGTGAGCCAAATTCCAAAGTGGACCTCGGCTAATCGAGATTGGCAGTCGTCCAAAGGTCGGACAACTCATACTTTGTAATTTGGCTTACTGTTATCAGAAACGTTACACGTTAAAATTCATTTATTACCGTAGAGGTTGAGGTACTTTGTGGTTAGTCATCTATTCTCCTTGTGTTATTTCGAACTGATCATGACCGCCTCGATTTCGAGAAGATTCACAAATGCAATACACCGGGTCTCCTTTTTCTATTCTTTTCCTGTTCATCGTGTCTACACTTTCTGTATTTTATCTAATACTATAAAATTAGTATTTCTTGTATAAGTTCAGTCAATGGCATAAAAAATTCGCTAACGAAAAAGGCTTAGTATTCAAATTCCGAACTTTTCACGGAATTTAATGACATTGTGATGGAATCTAAAAAAGAAATGACCGACAATATTAAATCGATGACGTGCAATAAAATCCACGGTAGCGTTTTAGCAGTGCAAAAACTATAAATGGAAAAAGCTGAAAATTGCTAAAGGAAGTACAACGGGGTCAAGTAGATAATAAAGGAATGGCGGGATTGAAGATGCAGGAAATAGTTTCTTAGAAGCGAGTCGTTCAACAGAGCTTTTGCTTTGGTTTCCGACGACCTCGCAAGATACTCAAGATATTTTCAAAGTTTTTCTTTTATTATAAGTTCTATCCGAACAAATGTGTATAAATGAAGTAAAACATTGATGCGTTGATAAACAAACATTTTAACTCATTTTAAGTTATATAAAGTGATGTAAATGTAGAGCTTAATTCTTTGTTAATGCTGTCGAATGGTGATGGTTAAAAAAGTTTCAATCCAATATTTACAAAACGATTTTGAAACTATTGTAATAACATAAAAAGGATGAGAATAACATAACAGCTACAAAGTTTTCTACGTTGTCTACATAAAAAAAAATCCTGACAGGTTACCTGTAGTCAAGTCTCGTAGAAGTTGAAAAAACATTAATGATTTCTACTGAAACTGCTGTATTTTCATTAATTAAACTGGTAAATGTTATTTATCTCTTGAATAATTACTACTCCACTATTAGTAGAATACATATTGTAACAATTCTCTAGCCGTTACTGTGTTTCTCGGAATTGAACAGTGACTACAACATAAAATCGGCTGTATCGCTCAAATTTATTGCGTAGAAAATAATTTTCATAGCAATATTTTCCATCTTCAATAACTTAGGAAGCATTTATTGTACGCACGAATAAATAAAGCAATATTGAGCAAGCCGCGTCCTTGATCATCCCCGAAAATTGTTTCATTCCTCTGGGGAAACCTTCGCTGTTGGAGGCGCCTACCGTAACGGAATACTAATATTTTGTTGCTTTAATATCACTTTGTGGCTTAGTCGGAATTCGGCGACATTTCATTTGTCATTCAGCGAGAAAAAATATTTTAATAGTATCATGTTTTATGAAAACGCCCCTAGACACTAGGCGTAACATTGTTCGCGGTCTGATATTTCAGAATTTGTTTTCTTTTAATATTTATATATTTCCCAGGGAATGTTACAACAAAAATGTAGTCATTTTTAAAAAGAGGAATAATTTTTACCACGACGTAAATAAAATTTACAATCCTTATTCAAACTTACCATTTTATTCAAGTTGATAAATTTGATATACGACATATTGGGATCCAAATGAGTTTAGTAAATCATTTATATCCCATGCTTCAGATAACGTTAAGAAATTATTTTTAACCGCAAAAATATCTGACGATCATACAAAAGCAGATTATAAAACCGACTCTATTTCAATTTGCTTAAGAGACGAGATAATCTTTTATTGAAATTTATTCATCTTATTTAAATATGTTCCACAATTCTTTATTACATACAATGTTATGTGGATTTAATTATCCCATCAGCTAGTTATTATGAATGAAAATGTTGAGCGTGAAATTTTAAATTAAAAATCTCTCTTGGTGGAGAGATTTTTCACACATGTTTTCCTCCGCGCGCCGCACGACGCGAGAGGCCCTCGACGGCAGCGGCTCCACAACAATACGTGTACGCGCTGCACGTTTTCACTCAGCTTATACAACTTATTAAACTTACATAATTTATTTATTTTGCTTAAGTAAAAATAATCTATGAATAAAAGAACAGGGTATCTACTGATATGAATCTAAGAGGGGGCTACAAAAATAAGCTTAGTTTATTGAGTAGCCTAATTTTCTCGATCTGTACCATAGTACCCTTAACTAATGCCACTTTACTATTGTGCAAGTGATAAAATACAGATACATTTATCATTCTGCTACCCATTCCCCGTTTCATGTGCTGTCGGCACAAGTTTTTATTTTCCAAATCGATCTATTATCCGTCAAATTAAATTTAAATATTGTATATGTATTTACCTCGTCATAATATCATGTTAACTTTTTTATCTTTCAGAAAGGAAGGGTTCATTGTTTAATAAAATACGATACCAATTCGACTTAATAAAATATTAGCTTTAATTAAAAGCCAACTGGTACTAATAACAGACCTCGAGAAAAAAGGTTGAAGTAAACTCGAGACGTTTCTTTGTGACAAAGTAGAGGGTAATTTAAAAGTAACCTTTGATGCAAAATTTGCTTTTTTAAGAATTCAATTTTCACTCAACATTCTTTAGTTTGTTATTTCATCCGATCCTTTTGCTTTGACGCTAGCGCCATTATATTCCAAAACTTTAATTTGAACCTTTCTCGTAACTACGTAACGTATGTAATGCATATAATAACATCAAAGTAGGATTAAACTTTATTTTTTCGTTGGCAAAATGCAACCATGAATGTATATTTGTAAAAATGTATTGTATAACAAAACTATATTGTATCGCAGTCTATATTCATCGACCTACAGCTTGGTTTGATAATGCTAAAATTATCGTAATTTTTTCCAGCATACACATATGTTTGACAATCATTAAACTGTGTCTTAGAAACAATCACAATATATAATTGAATTGGAAGCAAAACCAAATTCTCCATGAAACACGAAACATTAAAACATAAACACAATATAAATAAAATTCATTCAGCGGAGTCAGAAGCCGGATACGTTAGTGTTTTATTAATAAATCCTGCTGAGGTTTTAAATAAACAAGATTCTATATATTTTATACTTTTAACAGCGCGTTAGCGTCGACTTTGAAAGAGAATAATGCTCCTTTTGATAAAATTTATAGGCAAGCTGAGATTTTTACTAAGCATTTGAGAATTAGGAATAAATACTTTTTTCTTTTTTCGGTGATATTTTAAATATAAGATAATTGGGAGATTATGGGATAAGTAGCGCGTATCATTTTAAGTGATTCTGCTGTCATTACTAAAGTCTAAAGCGGTGACCTCATAGCTAAACCTTTGTTTAGAGATCTACGATAATTAATAGATTTAGTGCCATTTTTGAATGTCCCTTTATAAATGTAAGAGATTTTTTAATTTCAATGTTAATAATAATTTTATCTTTTATTTCATGTACATCTTCAACTATAAAGGTAAGTTCATTATTTATAAATCCTAAAAAACATATAGCGCCAAAAATTCATAAAAAAACCTCAAAAAATAATTAAAATTTTTCTATAAATTATATGTAATTTAATCAACTCTTTTTCAGAAATATTTGGTTTCGGCATAGATTGATAGTTAAGAATTGTATTTCCAAATTTTTTCTAAAACACTTGTACGTGTACCATTAAATTTAGGCAGAAAAATATTCACATATGAACGGTCGTAAGGTAGTAAGTACTCAAAATTGAAGTTCCTCGTAGATTGAGATGTCAACTAATAAGATAAAGGCATAAACATGTTAATAATATATGAATAATGTATTATTTTATTATTTACAGACCGAGTGACGTTTAGACCAGAGCGTAAGTTGTCGGGTTTTTGCCGAACATATTTGTGTTTAGAGGGATTCGAAGCGCTTACATTTAAACGCTAGTATAGAACTAATGCTTAAATATGCCTTTGCCTTTGTAGAGCGGTTATTTCGAACGATGAATGTGCGGACAAAATATTGACGGGCGGAAATTGGCACAAAATTTAATATTCCATTTCTCAAAAACTCTAAGAATTATTCAGAGTTTAATTCAAGATTACGACATTTTGGTAAGGATTGGGGGATAGCCTGGAGATTGGGCAAGCAATCTCATCGCATGACTAACACGTCTAGGAAAAATATACTATTCAACGGAGAAATAATAATAAAGAACCATCAGAATCGCAAGTCTCGACACAGTCAAAAGCAATAATATATTTATATTGACAATTCTTTAGAAATGTACATATATATACACCATAAGTTTAAAAATATGTACTCAACTTCAAGAGCAAATTGTAGCATTATTTATGACGCGTATCAGTTGCTCTAATTTTATGCTCTTGGCGTCGAGCACATATTTTTGAGTCTGAAAGCGTATAATTGTCAATATATTTAGAATTGTCAATGTATGCATATCAATGCGCATGACTGTACACGCCGAACTGACGGTAACGTACTAAATAGCAACAAATTCAGTAAATTATAAATTTTAAATTCGAATTAAACAGTATTACAAAAACAGATTTATTTATAAAATTGGCATTTAATTTGTAAAGTTATTTTCAAAACGAATCAAGTAGTAATTAATTTATTAAAACGCGCTGTATTGCTTGTTGTGTAAGTCCGTTTTACATCTAACATAAACCGCTTGCAGTAGAGGCGTACGTAACAGTAGATACAGCCGATTAACATCAGCCTATATATAGTACGTAGATTAATTGATTACTTTTTTACACCACAACAAAACATAACTTGTTTTAAAATTAAAAAATGAAACAGTATTATTGTAAAGCGCACAGTTAAATCAAAATATTCTTCAACTCAATAGCTTAATAATAGGCCGGAACATTCGTGGTTTATATTTTAGTTACATTCGGTCATAATATATATGTGCCTTTCTAAACACCAATGTGTACAATGTACACTATTTCAGGAGATATACAATCATAAAATCTAGCACCACATAAAGACTCAAAGTTTATATGAAAAATGTAGGACAGACGAACCTGCCTTATCTTGTTCTATGTTTCCTAATCTTTAAGTGCTGAAAAAAGTCTATCAACAAAACTAAACTAGCATCTACTAAGTAGTTCAGGAATTGCAAGTATAAGGGTGACTTGGCTAAAAATATTTTGATTTAACCCCACCTTTTTCCAAAGTTACTAGGTTAGAGTTTCAAAGTCGATATGAAAATTATATTTTTTTTTCGAGTGTCTTTTTAGACATATAAATCAATACACGGCTATTTTATGGAAGAAACACTCGCTTAGAAATAAACAGGATGTTACTACACTTGGTTGAAAGAAATTATCCATTTATATTTCTATAATCTACAGTATATTTACATAAATAAATAAGTTCTGACATCTTCTAATCCTGTCATGGAAGATGAATATTATTTTTGTCATAGATGCGTCAGGGGATAAGCCTTTGATCGTACGTCGGACACCAAACCGAGCTGAAACTCTTGCCACAAACAATAGATGGCATGGAGTCATTGAATATGAAATATAATTTTCTGAATGGGTTTTTCGTAATAAAAAATAATAATAATTTTATTTTTATTTATTTATTAAAATTTCAATTTTAGTTAAATAATGTGAAAAATACGATGTTGTCGGTTACAATTGATTGGTCTCTTACCAGCGCCTTAAATCTAAATATATCTTAAATCAAGTCTATATTTATAACAAATATGTAAAATAACTTTACCCAAATGGAATAATAAATATCAGGTTGAGATGCTATGAATATGCCGAAAATCCCTTTTCAGTGAGTCAACGCATTTAAGCTCAACTAGTGTCAAAATGCGGACCTTAACAGCGTCGCATTCCTTTATCTGTAGTCAAATAACATATTCCGAATTGAATTTCAGTAAGAATTCATGTTCCCAAGAAAATTTCTAAGTATTCTTTGAACATTTTCCGCTCACAATTCGAACATTTCCATTTTTGAAGTACTTCGTTATTTTTATATCTGAATATTTAAAGTGTACGAGTAAATATTCCATAAAGTCATAGAATATTTGCTACACTTTACAATACGCATCGCTTTATATCTTTCAGCCCTTCAACAATATCAAGTCAGATACGTTCTTGACAGAAGCAAGGATAAAATTTATAGATATAAATTTATTTCAAGCTCGACTCCATCCTCTATAACAACAAAATAATTGTATATAGTAACAATAATTAAATATGTTGGAATTTATTTATTATTTATTCCAATACGAACACAGTATTGTATTTTTATCCGTGGATTTAAGACGTATTGATTATCTGTAATGGCTTAATGTTAAATTAATGTTCTTTTATAGTAATTTAAGGTTTTGTACAACAAGCTGTAGATTTGTTAATAAATTAATAAATAAATAGTGTGTGATCTAACTAGCCCACAAAGCAATATTGTTTTATAATTTAGTTTAACAGTAGAAATTGGCGTGATGGTGGTGTTTCTGTGAGTATAAAGACTGAAAGAATTGTAAAAGTCCAATACTGTTATTCGAGGGATTAATTAATGATGTTGAAATTCGTTAATTATCTTTTAGTGAGGTGTAACACGTCGGGCTTGCAGCGTGACGCGTGTCGGCGGCGGCCAGCCGCAAGCGGTCTTAAAATCCCTCCACAAATTTTCATATTAACCGGCTTTTGAAAATATTAATACATTCTTATTAAAAATGTTTTTTCCTATATATAGTTGAAATTTTAAATGATTATGAATGTTTGCACAGTTTGCTTAAAATGCAATATAGATATGGAAGGAAAATACATACCTATGTAGTGCCATAGTCACAATCTAAATTTGGAGAAACATTTTTATGTCTATGAAGTTGTATATTCACTCCTGTATTTCCCGCAGCGATAGGTAGAGACAACTAGTGCACTCAATTTTCGTCGTATGCATCCATCTCATGATAAGATATCGAACTTGTCCGTACAATTATAATTAATGATAATAAACCTGCATTCAATCGACTCGTCATTTATTTTTATGCGTCATTTCGTTTGTCGTCTCGCGCCATTCATAAGAAAGTTGGCATCCGTAGCAAATTTTTACGTTTCGTAACAAGTTATTACAGTAACATTCAGCGTTCGCGTTTTGAATTCTTGGTATTTATTTATGTTGCAGTAAAACTAATTTTATGCATAAATTTATCAATGATAATGATACATCAGCAGTTGTGGTGTGAATAGGGCTCAACGATCTCGCAAAATACGCGCTAGTCGTGGAGTTGCGGAAAATGGCCCCCTACTACTAACTATGGTTCAACGAATTAAGGGCTGTAACCGTACATATACATAAGTTAAATTATCTTTGTAATATTACATTTGTCTCTCGAAGATAATGCTATTTTCTGATGCTGGAGGCAATCAACATGATCGACAGACATTTCAGTCATAAAGGCATGGTCAAGTGGCGACGATACGCAATTGTTGGCGCGCGCCAAATGACGTAAGCGGCACGTTGTCGACAAACGCCCCGGACCATTTGCCTACGTCATCGCTAATGAATATAACACTGTTATAAGATAGATATTCTTAAACATCCGGCTTCGTTTTGTTCCACTCATTAATAAAAACTAAATTATAATTTTAAATAATGAAACAATCATTACTGTTGTAAATAAACGTCTGTAAAGCCTAACACGAGCGATATTAAGTACGTAATAGTGAAAAACTCGATCAATTTTAATTATAAACGGCCTGATCGACATACGAGTTTATATCGCTGTTTTATGACTCGCAGATAAAAGTCGCTAGTGTACGCTTGTACTCAGTTTTACTTAACGACGAGTCTGGCTCTAGATCTTTTATATCGTTCATTTTTATTTGGTCAATTGTAGCTCATAAGCGTTTTTCATATCTCTTAATGTACAACTTTATTTGAAAATATTCTTAGACAGTTAAATGAAAAATAAAAAAATATTAAGTTAGTAAATATGTCTAAATTCTACATCGTCTCTACACATTACACAGACTAATTACAGTAGTATGAATAAAAAACTTAGATTAAATTTGCAATAATTCTGCCTAGTATTTAGATAAACAATATTTCTTTTCCACAGTGGACGATAACGGATCAATATCGGAGACGATACCGGACCGTCCCGTCGAGTTGAAGAACTTTCCGAAACTTTGCGAACAAAGAAGAAAATTTCCCGTTCTATACAAATTAGAATTTCAGGTACTGCATTTTTAATATTGAAGGCAAAGGAAACGACACTTTGTTGTTACTCTGGCTACTACAATCTTGTATAAACTTCGTTAATAACGATCATCTTATAAAGTTTAGTATTTAGGTACTTAATGAATCCTTAAGGCTAAAATTATATTTGCAGTAGCTAATATCATGACGTATTTACATCTCGCATTTTTTCATCTATCACAGTGACTCGAAACTCGCTATGATTAGTGTTTGTTTCCTACGATGACTTACTGAATGATGTGGCCCCTCACTACTTTAGAGTATCGTAGACCAATGCTGGGAATCTACGTAACTACATCAGAAATGATGTGATCCTTACAACTAAAGTGACATTGCTTAAATAATTGCAAAATTATAATGCCGGAAACATTGCTCGTAGAACTGATTAAACAGTAAATCTACTCCAATATGGAAATTTGTTTCCAACTACATTTTTCTTACAGATGGCAGTGAAGGTCGAAACACATTCTTGTCGACATGCGACAAAGAAAACAAATCTACATAAAAATCAAAATCAAAAAGTGACACCTTGTAAGTATTTGTTTAATTACTATAAATTTATAGTTATATTCTGTTACTATGGAGGATGAGAAATAATATTGTATTTTATGGTAATAAATTTATAACGAGAAATTATAACCGAATAAAATAAAAATAAAAATTATAACTCTTATATAACAATAACATAGAGACAGCAAATTTTAATAGTGTTAGTAAGTTTATTATTGTTGCAGACGATTACAACAGAGTTGTGCTCGACACGGTGGACCGGGAGCCAGATTCTGATTACATCAACGCTTCCTACATAGATGTAAGTCTATAATAATTTATTTACAATAAAACCATTAATAGTTATTAATTAGAACTATTACAAAAGTAAAATACATATCTTTATGAAATTAATTAGTAATAATAAGCAATGGCGCCCTTAAACCAAAAGTATAGGCGGAGATTACCGATTTCCATTTGATATAGACACTTCTCTTGCTTCTTAAACTGGATTAAATATTCAGCTTATAACCCAATTTCTATCAAGATAATATTTATGCAACGTAATCATTACAAATTTAACCTTAATATACCCTGTCGTTTTAAAATGTAAATAACTTTCCAAGTTGAGTTCGCAACTCGTTGTGGGCTCGCGGTCTCCCAGCTTATTGCTAAAGGATTGCGAAAACATAAAAAGCAACTTTCATACCGGGCCCTCTAGGGGGAAAATAAAAACTTTAAAGTTTCTTTAGTAGATTACGATTTTACTTACTTTTGATACAATTAGTGATAATGGAAAACTATTACTTCAAAATTTTAAAGTATTAGTAAACATTTTTGGGATTTCTTTATATTGTATCACATTTATATGTTCAGTTTCTTATTTCTATTAATTTTACATTTATATAACAAAATTTTGTCAACTAATTAGTAAGCAATTTGACAATACTTTGAGTGAAACGGAACAATATGCATCGTGGAATAACCATATTGTATTCCTTATTTAAAAAAAACGCCAAAGCAGTTCTAGCTACTTAGATGTTGAATGTTCATTTAACATAAACTCAACTTTGTTTCGTTTGCTTTAAAGACTTAAAATATAAAAGAAATTAAACATTTTTCATTTTTTCAGAGTATATTAAAGCCAAACGCGTACATAGTAACCCAGGGGCCAACCGAGGAGACTGTTGTGGATTTCTGGCGTATGATCTGGCAAGAGCGCGCGGCGGCGATCGTAATGCTGACTAAAACATTTGATTTTATTAAGGTAATCATATGAAAATAAAACATTTTATTTACTTATTATAGCACATAGCCTAAGTAACAGATAAACCAGTCTAAGTAATTTTTAAACCATATAAATTAAATTACCATATCATGTTTTAAAATTGAATACTTTACGTTTCACATTAATCACAACGGGAATCGTCGGTTGGACCGAAAAGTCCTAGAAAGGCGGTCACAGGTCAACACAGCTTAGGTAGGCCAACAAGAAGCAACAATGATCGGATCGCAGAAGTCCACTATCAGAGTTCTAAAATCTAAGTTCTCATATTTTGTACACTACGTGGAATGTTATGGGTATTTATCTTTTTATAGGTGATGTGCGTCCAATACTGGCCTCCTAATAAAGAAAAAGACGAGACCTACGGAGACATCAGCGTCGGCATCGTACAGGAAGAAGAACTAGCCAACTTCCACATTCGTACATTCAGACTTTACAAAAGTGAAAAAGATGTAATTACAAAACTTATTTACTATTACATTTTATTCGATATGCTTCAAGCGGATTTTAAAATTATTATAATACAATGTTTTTATTACCACTATTGTATGTTGTACTGACGGAAACTCAAGTAATAATGGAATATTTTAATATTTTCTCTAGTAAACATATATTTCTTCTTGTATTAATGTATTTTTATAGAATACAATAAGTATAGAATAAAAACAATTAGGGGCAATGTATTCATCAATCAAAACAATGTTATATCTATTTTAATGTTATTTTGCTATAGGTTGTGGTGGAGGAGCGCTTTATACTGCAGTTCCATTACACACAGTGGCACTCCCACACGTGCCCCTTCAGCAACGCTCTGCTCGAGTTCAGGAGGCGCGTGAGGGCTGTGGTGGGGCGTCGGTTAGCAACGAACCCGGCCGCCGGCCCCATGGTTGTACATTGCAAGTAAGTATTGTAACGAAATCATCCATTAACTAAATCTGACACAAATAACTGCGGTCTCGGAATCGAATCCGGAGTCGGGCAAAAGGGACTTTGGGTTTTTCAATTCTATATCCGGAGTTTGGAATTTGTGCCCGATGTGGCGACAGACTCGTCATATCGCATCATGAGACAGCAAAACATAGCTATATGCGAACTTTTACTTAACCCTTACCTACTACATTCATTATTTTTAATACAGTGACGGTGGAGGACGTTCCGGCGTATACTTAGCCATAGACGCTAATTTAGAACTGGCAGAAGAAGAAGACAGCTTCGATGTCTATGGATATTTAAAGAAATTGCGACAATCTCGAAAAGGGCTTATAGAAAACGAGGTAATTAAAAATATTTAAGTACTACAGTTCTTGTTTATACGTGTTATAAATTTTATACGGAACGACATTGTCCACAGGAACAATACAAATTTGTTTATGATACACTGGAGGAGCATGTTGTTTGCGGAATATCATGGTTTCCAGTTTCGGAGCTCTCACAAAGACTGAAGCAGAAATCTCAAAGGGATCCAGTAACCAAACTAAATGAATACCAAAAAGAGTATCAGCAGATTTGTAAACAGACCCCTCGGTTCACAATTGGCGACTGTGCTGGAGGCCATCGAGGTGACAATAGGGAGAAGAATCGTGATGTTTTAGTCGTGCCACGTAAGTCCCAAAACATAAATAAATTTTTTGTCTACGATTCGATTTTATTAATTGTTTTTTTTTTTTTGGCAGCTGATAATTTTCGTCCATACTTGACATCCTTCCAAGGAAATAGTTTTACAGATTATATCAACGCAGTATTCGTAGACGTAAGTATATGCAAAATAAAACTAATTTAAACTAAAGAGTTTTTTTATAATTTACATTTTCAATTGTTTTATTTTTTAGGGTTACACGAAGCCCCGTGAGTACATAGTTACCGAATGGCCCTTAGTAAGAACTCAAGGAGAGTTTTGGTCTTTAGTATACGATTACGAATGTGCCGCAGTTGTCGTATTATGTGTTCCCCCGAAAAATTCGGTACGTAAACAAATGGTTTTTAATAATTATTATTCTTACGATTGTTGACAATACTCAAATTTGTTATTATTATTTTAGCAACAATATCCGCCATTTTGGCCAGAAGGACGTCACTCTAAGAAGTACGGTCCCGTGTTCACTATTGACCACGTATCGCATAACCATTACACCAACATCAAAACCTGGATATTTAGAATTAATAAAAAGGTAAGTTTAGCATTTTCTTTATATTAAGGCTTTTTAGTGTAACAAATAATATGGTTTTACAGATCTACATTGTCTTTACCGGCGATTGTACGCATTAATTAAGCAACCACAACTTAAATCAATCTTCCTTTGAAAGTACTACATGATAATCAGCCTTAGTCTATCATCTGTATAATTCTTAAATCACACCATCATTAAATATGTAATAAAAGTTTTGCTGCACGTATTTATTTAAATTTTATATTGCAGATAGTATCCCTGACAGAACTCATGGCTGGAGTGAAGGCGCCGCCGAAAACTGTGCAACTGTTCCAGCTGACTTGCTGGCCGATGGGACACAAGGTGCCGTCGTCCACAAACTCTTTGGTCGAGCTCATGAACATGGTAGAGCGGTGGCGACAGCGTACCGATTATGGACCCGTGTGCGTTGTGTCGCCGTAAGTAAATTTCTTAAAACTCATAATGAATCAATAGGTTAATCAAATACGATATACATATAAGTATTTCGTAATAATAATACATCCTTTTCTAGAGATGGAAGAAGTCGCGCGGGAGTTTACTGCGCAGCGAATGCCTGCATCGAGCAAGTCATTCAACACGGCGAAGTGGATGTGTTCCAGGCTGTCAAAACTGTACGACGTCATAGACCGCAGCTTGTCGAGAACATGGTGAGTAATAAATAATACTCGACCGTAATGTATCCGTTTAATAGTAAGCTTAATTGATGTTTCCGATATTGTTGCAGACTGAATACAAATACTGCTATGATCTCGTGCTGCATTACGTGCTGCACTATTTAAATAAGGACATGAATGAAAAAAAGTGAGAGTGTGAATTAAAAGACGAGCTCTGGTTCATCGAGTTTGGACGTGGTGCAGCGCTACCCACTACACCGGAGGAAACGAGTCCGACGGCAGCACCGCGCGATAAACGGCAACAGCGCCCCCCTCGGCCCCGTCGCGGTTTATCGCTCGACCGACTGCTGCCGGCACCCTCGCGCCCACCTCTACCGCACGCGGCCACTCTAGAAGCACCCCGTCGACCTCGTCGTGACCGGCCGCCCTTGCGGCGCTCCATACGCCTCGAAGACGAAGAAGGCGCAGCCGAGGAGCGTCGCCGGGTGTTCGGCCACGGCCCGCGCGCACCTTCTTTCGATGAAGGAGACGCGAGCGACGAGCACGATGTAGAATGTGAATGTCGCAGGTCATTCGAGCGTTCGGGACCCTCCGCCGAAACGCAAGAAGATGAAGACGAATACGAACCAGAGTTCGTCCACTCTCCACCTATTGAACCGCTACCGAAAACACATCCGCACATGCGCGGTGCCTCCGCTGACCGCATACTCGACCGGAGGGACGGTGTATTCGGTCCACGTGGACCTTCCAGGGCTCATTCTCAGGGGGTGTTTGAGCGGCGATTGCCAAAGATTTATAAGCTGGGATTGATGGACAAATCTAAACGAGCAAGTTCCAGTGCACTTTATGATCGGACCGATCGATCTCCCACCGAGGCCTTCTACAATGCGACCGGTTCAACGCGACTAAGTTCGCAAGAGCTATTCGAAAAGTTTTGTTCCGAAGACTTCACTTCGCTCTATGGTCGAGAAGATGATCGACGCCGGCGTCCCCCGCACTCGAAATCAACGGGAAGCAGCGGTTCTGATGTGCGGCACGAACGAACATGTTGTAAACGGACACCTTGTGGTTCACAGCCGGCACTTTCTCGTCGTCAAATACACCACGCCCCGCGATCAGATCGCTCCACAGACTCCGAAGAAATGACACCGCGTCACGCCGGTCTTCGTCCTCTGCCTCTTGAAAGCAGTGCACAAACATCAGAAGATTGTTCTCGATCGGCCCCTCTCCTTAGTCCCGATAGATTTGAGGCTCGTTTCACTTTTGATATTTCTGAAAGGAGCGAAGTTACTTCAAATCGGGACGAGACTCCATCTGATGCTACGGAGACACGGAATCTAACTTTATATGAAGAGCCGCACTCGGATCGTACCAGTATTTGTGAATTGTACGATGCAGCGTTTACATCTCATAGACCATCTTTCAGGAGAGACGGATCGAAACGCCGAGTAGGCCCATTTGACTTGAGCACGCTAGACTTTCGTCCTATTGATGACGAAAGTCCGCGCACAAGCCGTCGCACCTCACAACGAAGTGTAGACGATACTATGCGTCAAGCTTCGGAGTCAAGAAGCTGGGCCTCGGATTCGGTATTTGCAACCCCAGAACGGCGAGTCGCTGACACATCGCCATCTTCTACCGATACCAGACGCTATCTATCTGTTCAAGCTGAATCGCCTCGTGCGGATTCTGCAGCAGCCGATTCGACTCTCGCCGAAACAACCGTTGCAGATGAACCTAGTGTGATTGAACGTTCCGAATACGCATTAGCTCTAAAACTAGGACGGATAGACTTGGAAGACGCCCCGGAACGCCCGGCATCTACTCCCGCAGCGGACAGTGCGAGATTGTCGAGTAGGCCTTCCATGCATAAACTCGAACCCATAGAACCCGAGCGACTTTGTGGAGGGGGTGGGGGTGGTGGTAGTGAGAGTGAAGCCGAGAGCACGCGGGCGACGTCGGCGGGGGCGGGGCCGGCAGTGTCGGGGCGGCGGCGACGCGGGGCCAGCGAGCCGAGGCGCGCCGCGCGCTGTTTCCCGCTCTGATGGCGCGCGGCGGCGCCGGCCCCGCTGCCGCGCCGCAACCGCCGCGCTTCCCACGCCGTGCCTTCTCGCCGCCGCGCGCGCGCGGATGCGATTCTTAATCTAAACTTTCTATTCGAAAATATAGATATTCGTATGTTAGTTAGAGGGTCCACTGTAGGTATAGCTTAACGGACCCATTCCGACTCCGTAGCATGTGATTAAATTCTTTTTACACTATTGATAACCTTAGTCTTTGCCTGTTCACTAAACCGTAACTGCCAAATTTCTATAAAACCTATAAATTTAATAGGATTACTTATAAAAGATAATCTAAGTATGAACGGAATTGTTCGATAGGCCGCGCCGAGGACGAACTGCGTAGATTAAAGATTCTAAAAATTGTAGATAGAAAAAAAATCGATCTAAAGGCTCTTCGTGGATGCTTTGGTCGCAGTCCATGATTGACACAGGGTCATCATATATTGATAACTACATTTCTCCATCAATCACGCCGACGTCTTGAAAGGTTCAAAATATAGAACCTAAATGTGAAACAATTTCTAAAGCATCGCTAATTTCAGTGTGACTGAAAGTTTATAAATATCTAGGAAATGTAAGAAACTTCCTCTTTAATGTAAATTGCATTGTGTTTTGCATGCGTAACTATTATATGTTGAATTTTGTATAATTAATTAACGAAAAACTTTATTACCAAATATATGTATTGATCGTGAAAATAGTTTTTGACAAGAGCTAATGAAACATGAAATGTGGATAAAATGAAAAAGGTCAAGAGTATCCATAAATAAAAAAAACTAATGCCATTTATAATTAAATGATATATTTATTTTATGCAATTTTTACATTTAAATTATAGCAGAAACATTGTTTTAATATTTTGATGTTCGTGTTTAATAATCTAGATGTTGTTAGATGTTTGTAGTTTTATTCCATTGTGTAAAATGTCCTAGATGTACTAACACTTAATTTATG
>JAABKM020000008.1:4109399-4119467 GCA_016277805.2 Papilio aristodemus | reverse complement strand
TATTTTCTCATTGGATCTATTCCAAAGCCGGGATAGACATCGATGTAACTTAACATACCTCACGCTGTCCCACGAAGGGGTAGCCAGAGTTCCAGTGCACCCACTTTTCGCGGAATGTTTTTCCGTCCTATGTGATAGTGTATGTAACTACATCTAAATAAATGCCTCATTCATTTCCGTACGTCGATAAACACAACCAGTACTATCATTCTATAGATAAAATACGTCTCATATTAAACATTTGGAGGGTATCTTTTAAATGATAAAATTTTACCTTATTTTATAATTGTCTTGAGGACGTATCTGTGTATTTTGAGACAGGTTTGTGAGCAATCTTTCTAATTCACACTAGATCCTCGTACAATACAGATTATTGCTTATTTCAATGTCGTAATATTGGAGGTTTCACCGGAGGACCTGGGACAGAAAAAAAATTATAATGATAGAGTGTCAGACAGAGTGCAAAATAAATTTATATGGAAGTAATAAAATTGACATAGCATTACACTAAGTAACCACAGTGATAGAGTTTTATCCGTACCAAACCCAAGATGTCTTACTAATACGAAAATTTAGATATTTACGTTTCAAATATGTTTTAAGGTATTAAACATAATGAAAGCGAAGACAGTGTGGTTTAAATAATTATGGACATTGAAAGTAAAAACTTAAAATTTAATATCAAAATTGAGAATAACTCCATCTTAATAAAAAAAAATCGATAGTCAATAATTCAAGGTGGCCGAAACAATAGACTAATTCGATTTTTTTTCCAATTTACTCAAGGAAATACGCTTCGATAGAGCACAAAGGGTTATTTGCGAGACAAGTTGACCTCAGTAAAGGTCAATTAAAAACCCTGACGAGGTACGCGTAAGGAAAATAATGTTATGCACTTTATTATTTGACCTCTACATTTCTCTTTATTGGTTTAAAAGCACAACTACAGTTTTATTCAGATATCGTTAGTTATATGAATTTTTTAACAAGAGTTATTTGCTTCCAACTCTTCAAAATTCTTTTGCTCAAATTTATTATATCTTATATATTTTGTGAAGTCAGCAATGACAGTTTACTTGCTAAAAAATAGCTTAATGTGAAATTTTTAAAATAATTATATTACTTCTTCGCATTTTGCCTTTGATAAAATACTGAACTCGAGACTTCGTGAACAGAGAAATATTTTATAAACTCTAAGATTAACTTTTATTTTTAAATGGCCGCGCCATGTTTTACAAACAAACGACGGATTATAGAACCTCTTGTAATCCACAAAGAACTATTTAAAAAAAACCTACGCGTGGACAATAACATGATACTTGCGTAACGCTTTTTACCAGTTCAAGTATACGCTTGTTACAAGGAGATACTATACATGGTAATATTATTTCTTTACGTTAAGTTTCCTATACATTACAAGCTGTGACGTCATCATTTGGTTTTTTGTTAAGTACGTGTCATACAATCATTTAAAACTATTTGCTATACATATAGAACTAAACGACCAAAAAAAAAAATTTGTCCAGTACAATTATTTAAATGAGGTTTTATTTTCAGCGATGACTCCCATAACTCAACCATTGATAAATAAATGCGTATGTCACGAGCTTTGTTTGGATATGTAGAAATAATTTGCATAATATATTATACTTATGGTACATACATTTAGTTAATTATTTTAACCGGACGTAGTTGTACAGGGAGCGGTAAGCAACATAGTCAATCGTAGAAAAAAATGTGTGTTTGTATGACATAAATGGGATTCGTAACAGTTGATTAAAATATTCACAAGTACAATATTTTTTTAAAATTTTTCAATTACGATAAAATTACGGCCCTCGCTCTGATTTAATACTTTTACTTGTGTTTGCTTTCTGATAATTCTATACACTACTTTATTGAGACAAATGGGTTAACTGGCGCTTTGTATATGTTTATTCAATGTATTACAATATTAATTATACATTATCTACATTCCGGAAAGAGTAATTGCCTGGTAATTATAATCACAGAGGGTTTCACCCAGTTCCCACATAGCCCTGTCTTTCCCCCAGGAGCAGGGTACCCTTTTTAGCCCCCCCCCTGGAAACAAAAAAAGGGTTTCACCCAGTTGCAGCTCCTCATTCATATCGCAGGATGTAAGAGGCAAATAAACTTAAACCAGACCTAAACCTTACCTAAGCCATTTGCTTACGTCTAGGGCTGTTTTAAATGTCTTACCCGGAGTCTGCGTAGTGCTCCTGGTGGAGCTGGTGGTCGATGTTGTACTGGATGACGTCACATTTAACGGGGCTGGCGTATTTACAGGCTTCTGTTAACAAAATAAAATATTTTTTTTATATATAGAATAAGATGGCAGACAACGCAAAAGTGATATATTTACAAATATGTTTACACTACGTTACATTTTATTATTGTATGACCCCGTTCAGGCAAAAGTCTGATTCAAGTAAAAAGATACACAAATCTACTAGTGCTTATACTTGGCGAATATAAATACAAAATAATAACTTACATTAATTTCCTCTATCCTCGTCTCTAGGCTACTGACTTTGTTAACAAGCGTGGCATTGACCGAAGTGATCTGATCCTTGAGGTCTTCGCCCTTCTTGGTGTTTGTGGTGACGTTGGCGATGGTCTCGTTACTCTTTAGCTCCAGTTGGTGCAGCTGGTTCTTGACCTCGTCCACACCGGTGGTGGCCGTGAGCGCTAATTTACGAGCCGAGTTCAAGGCGCCTTCGAAACTATTTATCTGGAACAATAACATTTCTATTAAACATTCGTTCGGTCTATAGAGCCTTAGCATTCGTTTGATTATCTACTACACACAGGACCTCAAAAACAGTTTTGAAAACGGCATAGTATACCTGAAAAATACGCAATAGAAGAGCAGTTTCTAACTGATTATATTAAAGTACTGTTCTCATATTTTATTCCGTTACCTGTGACCCTATATCGCCAACAGTTCGCTGCAGCTCGGCGAGTCGGCGCGGCGTGTCAGCCAGCTTGGGCGCGGCGGCGAGCTGCTCGGAGACGGAGGCCAACTCGGCCGCCGTCTGCTGCGCGCGCCGCGCCAGCTCTATGTGCTCGCCCTCCAGCCGCGTCAGCCGCTCATGTAAGCTGCTCGCGTTAGCTCGTAGCTCTTTGGCTGCGCTGTGACACACCTGCAGCGCGTCGCCCACACTGTCGCTGCTTGTTGAAACTAGAAGGAAACAAATGTATCTGATAAAACAAAGAGACAGAGAAAATCTCATCTTGCTCGATACTGCATACTGGAACTTGCTGTTTTTTGTTTACCTACTTTTACCTCATTCTTTTGTGTATTTTGGAAGAAAAAAAACAGGACATAATTGAAAATAATTATATCTATTCTGGATTTCGACTTTTCATTTTTCATAGTGTTATTTCAAAAAAAAAATATGTTTCCAGCGTCAGTTCTTACGTTCGATTGAAGCTGCATAATATGTATTTCAAAAGAATACTATATATGCTAAAGCTAAAAGTATACATTAGCTTATCATCTTTCGAATCAAAATTAGAAATAAAATTCACCCAATCATATTTTAATATAATTTTGAATCTTGCTCCTTAATTTATTCATGCCTTATCAAATAACTAACAAACACAAGACACCTTTCATATAAAAATTCAACCTTGAAATCAAAAAGTATTTAAATGCGTCGGTGACATTAAACAGGTGAAGTTAATTTGTACGAGTGGTACATAAACAAAGTCACATGTAAAAACTGAACAAATAAATTATAGGGTAATGTATTGTGTTATAATGAATGTGGTGGGATATGTCAGTAAATGAAGACCTAACATGTCCGAATCCCATAAAAAATGGAAGCATTTATTTTCATTATTGTAGTAATAATAGTGTTGTAAAAGTTTTGTTGGTAATATAGTAAGAGATTTAATCAGTGCTGTTTATTACATTTCAAATCTTTATGCAATACGAGGCATATTAGCGGTTTACCAATTTTTATTAAAATGTGATTTACTACACATATACATAAATCTCATTGTTAATAACTGTATTTTGTAAATAAATCTGAAATCAGTTCATTTGGGATTTCAAGTTAATTAAAAAATATAAAACGTAAAACTTTACTAAAAATGTTACTATGACCTTATTGGTACAGAAAGAAATTAGTAAATAAAGTTTTACTTTTCATTATCAAAAGACAATAATTATTTAATCCTTCCTAATTATAAAGATAATTTACGTCTTCAACAAAACTGTCGTCTTGAATTTTTAACGTAGACAATCGATTTACAAATTAACTTTCGTCGTACAATTCACTGTACCAAATATAATAACAAAACAAGACACCGATGACATAATTTCGTATCTAAATAACCACAATTCATAAATAAAAAAAAAGATTAGATGGGATACCGGTTCAACTAGACCTAACTGAAATGAAAATGAAGCCTTTACTTAACATTCTACTACAATGATAAGTTATCAAAGAGCACTATACACAAAAATAAATTTGTTACTACATACTTATTATTAGACGTGTCAATAACGTCTGCACGTCTTCAATTTTATGATGACGAGCAGACGGGTTTTCTTTTACAAACATTATTTTATATAGATCATGATAAAGTAACATTTGAATGTCGACTCGATAGCGCACGATAGGGTTTAACATCTCATGGCCGTAACATGGAGTCTGCATTAAGGAATTATTATCGATTGGTAATATTTGATCGCGTCTTCGTATTATTTTATGTTACGAGAAAATCTCTTCATGATATCCTTATATAAAAATATCTATAACGACAAACCCGAAAGAACGACTGCGGAGTTTAGTTTAAAATGATACGTGTCTAAATAAAAATAAATGATATATCATCATAATGTAACTTTTATAAAATTCACAACACGATTTTCATCCTCATAGCGTAATACAGTCCGACGTCGACGGATCTACTCGAGATAAGAATAATAGCTGATAAACGCCCACACTCAAATAAGCGCGGTACGTTTTAATGTGTACACAAACGAACCTCTGTCCATTTCGATGCGAAGCGAGACGATCTGCCGCCTCACGTCCACGAACAGCCAGAGCACGGTAGCAGCGGAAACCACGCACACACACAGCGCAAGCGCCGCAGCGAGACGCAGAAAAGGCCGCGATCGACGTCTGCGTGAGCTCCTCCTACCCCAAGGTTCCCCTTCATCACTAGAAGCCGAAAGCAGTCTCCCACTCCTGGAGCCGGCGCCGCCAACTAAAGCGTCCAGCTCTCTCCGCTTCCGCATCTTCTTGCCGACGCGCAGCGGCACCGCCGCATGCACCGCGCTCTCCATACCGCACTAAATCGCTACCGCGAACGCATCCGCACCACACTAAAGCTACTGTCACTTATCACACACTCTCTCTCTCTCTCTCTTAAGATTACGACACGAGCGTACAAGACGGCGTCTGTGTAACGAGTGAGCGGCCGCGAGGACAGCACGCCGACTTGACAGTAGTCGTGCGGGTAAGCTATGTGGGCGGCAGACGGCAGTGTTGTCTTCTAGACAACTGTGGGTGAAAGAAACTTTATCAAGGCATTCTGATTTATTGTTTAATATTATTTACTACAACACATCCTGGTGCTAATTACAACTTTAAATCGATTAAAATTTCGTCTATGTGTTTAGTATTTTGAGTATAAAATTAAATGTTTTTTCCGAATGCTTCAAAAACATATTAAATTATTTTGAAATCTCCTAAAGCCTTGGGAACATAGGTTATTAAAAGTAACAGCTTCTATACGCCTATATAAGTAAAACGCGTCGTCATCAGAGAGAGAAATAATTCTAGAATCAGCATAAAAGGAGCAAATAGCTGGCTGTGGCTACGTGACAAATAGCGGTGTATGAATTAAGACGCAGAAATTAAATTAGCCGTTCATTATATAAGGTCGTTTACTCGTCGACATTGAGATTCTGTAACTGCCGGTCGTATAGCTACGGCAGCCTTGATCTTGAAACGGTCATTGTTCAGACTGCCAAAACATTTCACTTCCTAAATTGTAAAAAAATATTTTATAACATAAGAAAGTTTCTGGAATAAGATTTTAAGGTAAATGTACAAGAAAATATATTTCGAAGGAACTTTCAATACTAACTTGAAACACGGTTAACTTTACATTAATGTTTCTTTTTTTTTTAAAATCTTATGGTCCCGAAGTCATGTAACTAACTCAAAGAGATGAGAATTCAATAAAACCAGCTTTTAAACATAACAAGTGACGTTGACAAGAGATACAATTTCAGTAGACAGAAAAGGTAGAAATTTCTTTAAAGCGGGAACCATTCTCCCGGTTGACAATAGCAGTGCGTCGCGCTGTACGAACACATACATAGTTATTAGACACCCTTTGAATGTATGTCAGACGTAAAGTGGATCGGCAGATCCTGGCGTCACGCGTCTGCACAACTAGTTAACGATTGTATCTGAAGTCTACTAGTTTTTAAAGAAAAGTTCTTTCAAAGTACTCGTGTTCGGATTCCGGGAAAAAGATAATTGGGTTTTTTAAATTCAATATCAGCCCGGAGTGGGGATTTTGTGTTCGATATGGCAATAGGCTCGCCACCTATCACATCATGGGACGGCAAAACATACGGCGAAATGTAAGTGCATTAGTTGCACCTCTTCCTACCCCTTAACGGAATACAAGTGTGACGTGTTTTTTTTTCTTTTTAAGTAATGGTGGAAAGTGATTATTAGATGTATGGATAACAATCAAGAAATCAAACGATTAAGTATTAAGTGAACTAACAAACTATCTAGTTTGTTTTTAGAACTATATGATGTACAAAGTATGTTACTATATACACTAATGTTAGACTAATTTATTATTTGTTGTCTATGTTATTATTATATACTGTTAGACTAGTCTGTGATTATTGTCTATGTTTTTGAGCGTCATGTATAATCTGTAATGGATGACATTACGGCGGTATGCAAAAATGTACTAGTGACAGCTAATAAATAATTAATGGAAATGATGATTTTCTATTGAGTTGAACCGTATTTAATACTAAGTATAAATCTATCTGTATTAAACTACAATAACTCTCTGTCTTATTTAAGATTTGATGAATTTGGTAGTGTAACAATTTAGCCTACCGCAACATGGTTGAAGACGTAAGAGTACGCGGACTTAGTCATTAGTCATGTAATAATAATTTACTTTTATAATACATGCCCGCTGAGCTGATAACGTTGAATCATAAGTTATGTAACGGTAACTACTTAGAATGTATAACTTTAAGCTATGCATGTACATGCTGTTTTTTAATAAGTTAAGGCTTCTTTATAAATATGAAGTTTTAGTGTAAAAAGTAATAACATAACTTCCAGGGATAATTATAGACTATAAATTTCAGCAAGTACTTTTAAGTAAGTACTGGTTAGGTATTATATTTTTTAAACGAGGTTCAGAAAGAAAACATAAAAAATAATATATAAATTCGCTATTATAGTAAAAGATATCATAAAATTAAAAAATAAAAGAAAATTATCATAATCTAGTATTTTAAATTAAAAAAAAAACTTTAATAATTTCCCAGATGAGATTTTACTACAAATATGTGCACCATAATCGCATCGCAAAAAAAGCATGCCACATGAGAAGTGTAACGAAGTCATTAGTACCGAGGCAGAAACAATAGCTGACTCACGCAGCGAGGGGAGGTCGGGGAGGCAACGTATCGTGAATACTATACATGTAGGAATTGTACATCTTTATTCTTTACTATGTAAGGAAAACGTACGGAACATTTTTATCGAGGTAATTGAATAATTTGCATTCACAATTCGCTAAAGGTCATATTTTGACACGCGTAAGGACAATTGAACAAACCCTTTTGACTATTATCAAAATTTTAAAACAAAAATATCTATAACATCTTATAAGCCAATAATAAAAGGCGAGCACTATCTGCTTTTTACGAAACAAATTAGGAATCAAAAATTTGGTATGTATTTAGGTTTCCACGTTGTTATTTTTAAAGTAACATATGATCTTAGTCCAATTAAGCACGGTATTCGGTTTTCAAAGAAAAAAATTCGCCATGAAATAATCTAATAAAACTTGAATGGCCGTTTTATTACATAACATGTTATTGTGGTCGCCTTGTAATATCACATAACTCTGGAACAGATGTTTTCTGATCTGGTTTGTAATTAACAACATTAAATTAACAAATAAATAAATTTCTAAAAAATCATCGGAGGAAAAAGCTATTGCTTTTTCATATTACTTTGACGTACACTCATATACGTATAAATGGTCGTATTACAGTCATAAATACTCTATATGTACTACATACAGATACTGTTTAATGTATGTCTCGTTACTCACGTCGATGTGTTAAGTCATTTATCACGATACAGTTGAGAATACCCTAGTTCAGACCCGCGATCAGTGCCTAAAAGTTGGGTTCGACAATGTTCCCCTGCTATGTGGTAAAAAGTACTTTCAGGCATACTATTTGTTATCTTGTCATTCAAACGTCCAATCACTGTAATTGTACGAAATGTAAAAAATAAAATTGCGACTTAAATATAACCACTGAAAGCCTGCCTCAAAACATTAGTATGAATTGTTGTTAAGATAAATAGCGTACACGTAAATTAACAAGGGACATGTTACTCTAACTAAGCTACGGGGGCGTTATCGACCTACGGCCCTGTACGCATTGAATGAACGAGTGCGCATGCGCGCGAGCTGCGTCACGCCAAGGGAGACGAACTCATTGGACCCCATCAATTAAAAACAACCACAAAGAAATCTACAAAACAACACTGGCCGTCAATAAAACACTAGAATAAAAAAAAAACAAAAAAAAAATAAAGGTAAATTAAAATAATGCTATTTGAATTTGACTGTCGTTCCAAATTCAAACACAAAATTCGAAATTTGTAAAAAATTTAGCACATAATAACACTTAACGCAACACAACAACACACGCAGACACTATTACACCGAAATATAATTGTTCTTAATTATTATTATTAATTCATAAAGGGCTTGTTATTATCACGGACAGCTCAAGGATCGACGAGGAACGAGCTAGAACTGAAGGTGACGTCACGAAAGAGAACGACGCATGCGTAAACAGATAACATGGCTATAGAGATGCTAGATAACAAACAAGGGCGATTTAGAAGATTTTGTGCGAAAAAAATTTTTTTTGCAGTTCCGATCAGGCCATTAGACGGTAAGTCGTCACAACTGTAGACCGATTTTCATTCGCTAGACTTAGAGGTCCGTCGTAAATTGTCACGAGCGGAAGATAATGAGATTATAATGTTTGTTTATGTTTAGCATCATTAACCCTAAGAAAAATGTTCGTTGATTTACGAACAACGATATTTTATATTGTAGATAACGTTTACAAAATGATTAGTTCATAACATCAGTCACAAGTGTTTCAGTCAGTGGCAAATATTGACACATTACCCATCATCATAATTTTTAACACAATTTCAAATGGAGGAAAAGAGATAGCGTTATTAATTTAATCAAAATAAAGAGGACAGTTACGTGTCAATTTTAACACATCGTGTTCGTCGCCATGCATAACGTGAACTATACAATACGTCCCAATTGGGATGTTTACATTCTAAACTCCGCGCGCGGTATTGTACTTTCGGTGCTACATCATTGTTTGTGTCTTATATTAAAAGTAAAGAAAAAAGAGTCGCGGTAACTCTGATGAACACAAAGCTGTAGCTTCATATATGTTTTTAAAAAAATTCTGAAGTGGTTACGAAAACATTTATACGAAATATATGCACATAAATAATATATACATCATACAAATAAATTATACATATACCTACTATTTTGCAGATAACAGCATTATGCAATTTTTATTTCATAATCACTATTTATACAGTTGAATTTCAATAAGGTAAAACATAGTTACAGGGTTTTAACATTGTAGGGTTTTAAAAAGATGAGTAGTGTTCTACCTTGTGTAATATATATTCTCTTACTAACATGGCACCACAATTATACTGTAATACTGATACAGAATGTTGTTGTCAGAACATTATC
>JAABKM020000008.1:3938846-3949603 GCA_016277805.2 Papilio aristodemus | reverse complement strand
TTTTTTTTTAATCACTGGCCACAGAGAAATTGGAACTAACTAGAAATAATTTGTTCTTAAAGCAATAACTTTAAAATTGTATAAGTTTCTCCCGATGTGTATATAAATCGCTTTGCAAACTGACTTCATCAACTTTGGCACAAAACTATTTCAGAGTTTAAGCGCGGAAAGTGAACTCGACAAAATTAAAAATTTCAAACGTATTTCAGCCTATATAAAACATCGTACATTTGTTTTAATAATTAATTCTCTTATAAAATCGCTTCGTTTAATAACTGTCATTGAAAAAAAAAATCCAATAACATTTATCAATTGTACCCCATAAAAATTAATATATAAAACATAACGTCACTAGTACTCCGCATGTCCAAAATTGCCTTTTACGGCCAATTTTTAAATCCTACCCACACTGAGTAGACGCTTAAATAGTCACTTAACATGTTTAGTGGTACATTTTAAGTAAAAAAAAAAAACGAAATCGACGATAAAAATCCCACTAGTAACTATAGTAGACGAATCAATATCGTCCAAGTATATATAACCGTTTAAAATAAAACGTCTTTCGTATTACGTATAGTTTATAGAACATATCAGCTAAGTTCTACAACCTAACGAGAGTAACTGTACGTTGCCAAAGGACGAGATACTTATTGCTACCATTTTTCAACCTAGTCGAGTAAAATTACCTCACATTTACTCATTTCAACAGCGTTCACAGAAAACATTGTTCGTTGTATTTATAAAAATATTTTCTATGTTTTATCCTCACACATATTTATGTTATGTTATCTTCTTAAGCAACATTAATCTATGCGATGATGATCTTAAAACTTAGTAATGGAATGTAGTTGTAAATGTACAAAGATTCTATTTAATCAGACTTTTGGAAACGGGAGAAAATTAAATTTAAATGTGTCCTTTTATATCCTTAATATAACTAACTAGATGGCAAAAGAACGTTTCACCGCCCATCATAATATTTCTATTTTAACTAAATTAATAAAAATCTTACAATACATTTGTATTGTTTTCAGATTCTACTGGGACCTATGTATGCTACTGCTACTGGTGGCGAACCTGATCATCCTGCCCGTCGCCATCTCCTTCTTCAACGACGACCTCAGTACACGTTGGATAGCATTCAACTGTCTATCCGACACCATATTCCTCATAGATATCGTTGTTAATTTTAGAACAGGTGCGTTCCCCTATGAATGAGTTTTGCAGTTGACAATTGCCAAAGTTCTAATTCAAGAAATTTCTTAATTGGAAATGTTTTCAATTGTTTCCAGGAATAATGCAGCAAGACAATGCGGAGCAAGTGATATTAGATCCCAAGTTAATAGCGAAGCACTATTTGAGGACGTGGTTCTTCCTAGACCTCATCTCTAGTATACCACTAGATTATATTTTCTTGATCTTCAATCAGGTAAACGTACGTTGCAATTTGGCCGTGTTTCTTTTACTATAGATTTAACTGTCTTTTATGTTTTGATGTTCTGTTTCAGCTTGGGTCTTCATTTGTTTTATAGCAAACATTGTATTTTGTTTTTGGGTTTTATTTGGTTTTTTTGTTTTCGTTTCTCATTGTGATTTCTATTCGACTGCCACGAGGACGTACAACGCGCCATCGTGTCAATGTCGCGTATTTTATGGGTCTATCAAAGTAAAGGTTTGATCAGGCACTCTAGTTTCCTTTTTTTCAAAGAATCCAAATGTATACATTTTCTAATTTTGGTAATTTACACCTTCTTTCTTCTATCTGCACGATAACATAAGTAACCCATATGAATCAAACTTTAATTTCTTCGCCCTTAAAAGACGTTACGATCAGATACATAAAAATGATTGTATGGGCTGCTAACCCCTTTCGTAAGATTTTGGTCTCTACATGCACATTTATTCTCTGTGCACTGGCCACTTTCAGAAGTAAACTTAATATTTGCACCGATCTTTATTTTTCTTCTTATAAATCCCTCTCTGATTTTTTATCTTAAGTCTCTGCACGTCTTCTGTTAAAATAATACATATTTCTTATGTCAATTGGATCTTTCCCTTCTCATATTTATCAAAGCATGTTTTTGAAAAAGCTTCTACATTTATATATTTTAACATTTCTTGCCTCATATAATATATATTATATACGTATATATATTCTTTTTTGGTTTTGTAAAAAGTAATTCAGGCACTTATGTATTTTAATATTTTTTTTTATTTATTATGGTTATGAAACACGACCGAATTGTAATATTTTATTCTATACAATATATTAACTTTATATTTAGACGACTACGCTTTTAAATACAGAAGTATTTATAAGATTTATACTACTAAAATTGGTTTTTATAATACGCTTATTACAAAAAAAAACAAACAGCTTCAATTAACTTGAAATATAGTTTCACAAGACTGAGAGTGTAAATTAATCGATTATAATGTAATGCATAAGCATCTGACTAAATGCTTGAGCACTTTTCTTTGGCTGAGACTATTACTGGCAGCAACTTTGCATGTCTATTTCACGTAAACTGTAAAGGTTATATCATCGTCTAGACGCGGTGCTCTTAAGGATCCCCGCGATTTCTTTGGAGCATCAACGGGTAAGTACGCTGCGGATTTAAATTGTTTACGATTATGTTGACAGGACTTTAGTGAAAGCTTTCAAATACTCCACGCGGGGCGCGCGCTCAGGATACTGCGCCTGGCGAAACTCCTGTCGCTCGTGCGGCTGCTGCGACTCTCCAGGCTCGTCAGATATGTGTCGCAATGGGAGGAAGTATATGTAAGCCATCATCTCTTCTAACCCCCCCACTTCTATACCATTAACTATTCGAACACTAACACTGCTCTAACTACATGACCGCTCACATCTACTAACACGACATGATTAAACACCCTACTAATGTCCTATAATATTGGATTAAAGTTGTATTTAAATAGTCCGATGAATCAATTGGCTGTAAAACTATATATTGATGAATAAATTTTATAAATTATGTTTAACGAGCGATTGGAACCGTCACAGATAGTAGTGATCCTAACGATGTGTTAATGGAGTTTGTTGTAATCCTGTATTATACCACTGTTCCCACCCCCCCACTGTATGTGAGCCCGAGTCCTGCTCTGCACTTCTCTACTGCTTCTCTGCAAGCTTCTTTCTGCCTGAGCACGTTTTCACTCTCGTGAATCTGTCTCTTCTGTGTACGTCCGCGCCGCGACCGCGTTAGCTCGCCGTCTGCCGACCGACCATCCAGTCCAGGATCGACCGTCGACCATTGACCACCGACCACCGGGTGCCGACCTCCGAACCGAACCGTCCCACACTCGCCAAACTCGAATATAATTTGCTCAGTTACCCCTATTATTTTGCTGCTTTTTAAAGCCTTTAGTACAAATGCGCTAACGCCGAATTATATTTGCCGCGTAATTTTTGCGAATCTTTTGTTATTTTTACTGATATTTAAACATAAGAAAATAAATAATAACGGATGAATAGAACGCGGCGCGAGATTAATGTCAATAAGGTGTAGGCTTCCCATACAAGAAATTACGATGTTTAACGACTTAAATAAATAAACAAAGAAAAAGATGCGTTAGAAAAGTCTTAGAGCGTCAGAGAGCGCAACAATTGTGAGAAGTAAGTGATGAAGCTGAGAGTGATAGAGAAGTGGAGTACGGGGAGGAGGAGGGAGGTGGTAGCAAGCTCGCAGTGACGGTGTCGTGTGCAGATGAGCCCCGGGCCGCAGCCGCGCGACCAGCCGGGCGACACGGACGGCGCGGGCTCGCGCGACCTCGCCACGCAGGTGCCGCATGCCGCGCTCGCTACGTAGGGGCCTAGCGCGCCCGCCCGGCTCGGTGTTAGTGCATCCCGTGTGCCGCACGCCCCGCCCCCGCCCCGCCCACCACCCCGCGACTCCCGCGACCCCCGCGACACACACGACGGACCCGCCCGCGCTCCTGTCGCGCGACAGTCTCTTCCTACTATCTCGTGTTTCTCGCTTCTTTTCTAGATCTTGCAGAATCTCCAAAAAAAGCGCACCGAACGACGAGGACGGCTCAGCTCAGACGTCGCCAAAAAGAAGGGTGATACGAAAAGCAATCTGATCTTCAAGGTAACCAGGGTCGGCGCGAGCCGGCGCGCATGCTCGTTCGCCCGCTTAGCATGTGCCGGCGCCGCCCGGCGTCCTTTACACCGCTGCGCTCGCTTCGCTTTCTATCTTTCGTTGGCGTTTCTTCCCGAGCCTAGTTCGGCCGGCGGGCGCGCGGGCGAGAGGGCCGCGATCGCGAGCCTCTCCTAGCCACGCCCTCATCGCATGCTCGCTCGATGACGTTCACGCGTTCATAACCTTACCTTTCACTGTACGAAGCCATCGGTAGAGATCATCGCGATGCTTGACCATGAGCGTCCTTGTCGCGCGCAGTCCGCACGGCTTCCCTTAGAGGCGACTGCGATTTTTCGACACCGCGTTAAAATGTTACCGCTCTATTTGCAGTTCCTCAACATGGCGTCTGTGTTTATGCGGATATTCAACTTGATCTGCATGATGCTGTTGATCGGCCACTGGTCGGGCTGTCTGCAATTTCTAGTTCCAATGCTGCAGGGCTTCCCGCCGAACTCGTGGGTCGCTATCAACGAACTTCAGGTATATATTCAACACAAAAGAAAACAATTTTTATGTTCGCTTACTTAACCCAAACGAGATAAAAATAACAAAAGAATGAAGCTCGACCAAATAGACGCCATGCATATAAATTTTATATTGATATATATAAGAAAGTACAATATATTATCCTACACAGAGTAAAAAATCTGTAAATTTCCGTTAATTTTCTGCATTAAGTCAAAAAATTGTGACGAATATTCACAAATTCATGAGTAGAATATGGAAAAAGTTTTAGAAATGATTAAACCTCATACGTATAACTTAATTGATTACAGGAAGCCTTTTGGCTGGAGCAATATTCATGGGCCCTGTTCAAAGCGATGTCGCACATGCTGTGCATCGGTTACGGACGGTTCCCGCCGCAGTCGCTCACCGACATGTGGCTTACAATGCTGTCCATGATCTCCGGCGCTACCTGCTACGCCCTGTTCCTCGGTCACGCCACCAACCTCATCCAGAGTCTTGATTCCTCCAGAAGACAATATCGAGAAAAGGTAAACCGATTTCCCTAACCCTTAGTCTATCACGATATCGAGTATCGTCCGCCTCCCACGATGACTGTCTATCAGACCGTAAGCTGTTATGAACATGTTATAATCATCGCTCTAAACAGAAGCATCCACAGGATCGTTGTGATATGTTACGATCCCATCATTACGTGAATTTAATATATCTAATACTTTTTCGCATGTATGGTTCACTTTAAGTCGTTTATGGATAACAACTAATTACTAGTCATTGCCTGTTTCAGAGACTAGACGTGAGTACAGATTGGATGATTGTTAAATGGTTTCCGTTGTAAGAGATCACAGAATCATTATTCATCACTTGGTTAAACAAACTCTTGCGCACATTAACTTTTCGGAGGCGAATTACATTAATTTTCATGTAACATTTTCACAGAAATAACGGGTGTTCATAACAGTTTGCTTCTGATTACTGCTTTTTGTCATCTTCTATTGTGTATATTATTTATTACGTATGTTAGACATAAAATGACCGTATACAATAAGATAGCTAGACTCACCGTTATATGTTATACAGCACTGTTTGGTTTTGTTGTGGAGCAAAGTGTGTGCGTAAGTCCGTGTGTAGCTCTGTCCTAACGAACACAGTATTTAGCCTAGCTCTTACAAATGTATATACGCTTACCATGTGGTATTTACACAAAATTATATTTTAGGTAAAACAAGTAGAGGAGTACATGGCGTATAGAAAATTGCCTCGTGAAATGCGGCAACGTATCACCGAGTACTTCGAACATCGCTACCAAGGGAAATTCTTCGATGAGGAACTAATTCTGGGCGAGTTGAGTGAGAAATTACGAGAAGACGTCATCAACTATAACTGCCGTTCGCTCGTCGCCTCCGTACCGTTCTTCGCCAACGCCGATTCAAACTTCGTTTCGGATGTCGTCACTAAACTACGCTACGAAGTCTTCCAGCCAGGTATAAGATACAACCCATTTAATGATGTTTTCAAATACATTTTACTGTAGTTCAATTCAATATAATTATATTTTTATTATCAGGTGACATCATCATAAAAGAAGGAACCATCGGAAATAAAATGTACTTCATCCAGGAAGGCATCGTAGACATCGTAATGGCAAACGGAGAGGTTGCCACCAGTCTGTCCGATGGCTCCTACTTCGGCGAGATCTGTCTGCTGACGAACGCTCGCCGAGTCGCCTCCGTCCGCGCCGAAACCTACTGCAATCTCTTCTCGCTGTCCGTGGACCACTTTAATGCGGTGCTCGACCAGTACCCGCTGATGCGACGCACCATGGAGAGCGTCGCCGCCGAGCGGCTCAACAAGATCGGCAAGAACCCCAATCTCGTGGCTCACAGGGAAGACGACACCACGTCAGAGGGGAACACCATCAACGCGGTGGTGAACGCGTTGGCCGCGGAGGCGGAACACGTCAGTCTCTCGGACGACAGCGTGGCGCGCCTGTCAGAACGGTCGCTGGGGCTGGCGCTGCAGCCGCTGCAGGCAGCCTCGTGTCGCATGGCGGGCGTGGCGCTGCCTGGGCTGGGCGTGGCGGCCGCGCTGCCCCGTCCCAAGTCGGAGCACGACTTCAGTTCGGCGCAAGGCCCGCCGGTGCCGCTGGCAGCTGCCGCCGCGTTCCACAAGTCGGACGCCGGCATCGCACCCTGACGCCGCACCCTCTGCTAGTGCGAGCCACTCGATAGCAATACTAGGCTTAGTGCGAGCTCGCCGCCTCGCTAGTTGTAGCGTAGACACATAGCTGCGACTTCGCCGGGCCCGCCCGCTGAATCTCATTTTGTGATCTTATACTTAATTCTCCTGTGTTATAATTTAGGTTAAATTTTATATCATCGACGCTGTGAGGATCGAATGCGTGACGTATTACGATCGTATAGAATATACCTGTTATATATTGAATGATATTGAATCTTTATAGAGATACCTTGCCATTAAAAGAGGAAGAATATTAATTATATAGACTAGACTGAGATGTAAAAATATCACTATTGTATGCTTTGTTGGCGTATGAGGTTGTCGCTATTGTTGAGGGGCGCGAGGTCGATCGCGTGGTACCGATCGTTCCTGGCGCACGCCTCGGAGGTGATATATAATATATTGAGGTGTACCGTGTGCACGTGCGCCGAGAGTCGCAGGGAGTGGACGAGCGAGCGACGCACGACTCCTTCGAGTCTCACAAATCAAGAGCACAGTTGCTTTCTTAATTTTAATAATAAGTAGTCCTACCGACCGACAAAGATTATGCGATTTCTCACGATTTCCTATTTAGAAGTGGATCAGTAGCGCTTCGGGTCGTTTTCTTTATGTAAATATTGTAATTTTGAGAATTCGCCATTAGGGTTTGTTTTATTAGAAGTGAGGGGCGGGCGTTCGTCGGAGCGGTCCAGTCAATTAACACGTGCGCCCGCGACCCGCGGCGAACGTCTCCGCTCCCCGTGCACCGCAACACTTCGTACCTTGTTTTTATTGTAGTCGAAATAATAATTTATTAACGATAGAGATCATTTCGTAGGGTTAAGTAGGCCGAAGCGGTAACAAATTCGGACGAATTACGTTATGTGATAGGGCAGTAAGTGCCGCGAGCAAGCCGCCGCCTCTCGCGCGCCGCCGGCTCGGCCCGTCCGCCGCTTACTCCGGGCACGGCCAGCTCCAGCATGCCGTTCGAGCCTTCACTTTGTTTCATCCGTAACTTTATCTCTATTATTTGTTTAGTATCCCTAATAAATATTTACTCCGATAGTGCCGGACGTAGAGGACGCGATCGCTTGTCGGCCGGACGACGTGGCGATCCCCGAGCCCCGCCGACGCCGAGACATATCGTAGAGGGCGCGGCGCCGAGCCGGCGGCGACTTTGCTTCGGCGACATTCATCGTTGACTAATTCTTATAGTGTCATGACAATTTGTAAAGACGTTTTGCAAATGTTGACTTTTTAGCCAAAATATAGTTAAATGAGACGACGAACCAATATGCCGTAGCTTAGTAGTTAAACGCAGCCTAGTTATCAGTTTGTCGATTAACACCAATAGATACTTTATACTTTAAGATATTTATACGATCGATCTTAGCAGAGTGACTATATGTCAATTTATCTACAAAGAAGAGTATAAATTGCAATTAATCCCCAGAAGCATTTATTTACCGTTGTTTTATCAAACATTGCCGCTTTTATAAATTATATAAATTTTATAGAAGAGATCTATTTTTATTGTGAAGTTGAACCGCTGGAAAGTAAAAACCTATATAGAAACGAGTGTTTTTTTTTTATTTACAAATTTTAAAAAACATTCATATTGTTTCTGGTATCTGTTTTCACCAAAAGTGCTCATCGCTGTCAAGAAATTAGAGAAAAAGCATTAAAGAATGATGAAAATCGTTTGGTTGTTTTATATTATCCCCGTTTATAGATCGTTAGATCAATCGATCAATTCAATAAAACATATGTATTTTGATGCCTTCATTTTTATTTAGTCGCATCCTACTTTCATTTTTACTTGGTAAAAGAAAATCGAATGTCCAACCACTAAGTCAAGACGTTGAGCGATAAGACATTTATTTATTTACTTATATAAAAATTTAAAGATGCCAGTTAGCTATCCTAGCCCTATCGCCGTAAGATACGTCAATTATTAAAATGAATAGCTATATATTTCAATAGTTCGACTTTCGATTTTAATTTCTATTGGCAATAGTACCTTGCTACTACTTTTTTGGGTTCGATTCTCAATCAAAAACTTTATTTACAATATTATGTCCAACTTAAATAAAAGCTGAACCAAACTTATTACTTTTACGATTTAATATATCAGTCAATTAAAGAATGTCACAATCTGAAAAATAAAAAAGAAAACCCAGAGGCATTTGTCATAAAGATTAAAACATAAAATATGCAATTTATTATACATTGCCAATATAATCAGGAACACGACATAGGAAAAACTAACTCAAGCCAAGCCTAACCTAATCTAAGACTTATCTGGTCACTATGATTAACTATTTACGTTACATATCCATAATTACTCGAAACACCACATGTTTTTCAAAAATCTGTCTACTATACTGCCTTCTGCCACATGTTTCTTTGTAATAGGTATGTGCAGACCGCACATTATCCGGGCAAATTTTTAACCTCAAGTCCTCACTGCCGTCCTCTATCATGCCGAGAACCCAATGTCCTTTTACTTATCGTGTTAAAAACAAATTTTGGTAATACTTTACGAGACAAGAAAACTTTACGGAAATATTTATGTATAAGTTATTTCATACATTCATGCAGTAAATAATTCTAAAATTAATAAAAATTGTCCAGAGCAAACGTAAAAAAGTCTGCCATTTTGAATTTGAAGACGATTAATCCTGCGCCCTAGTCACGTCTTTAGACGAGAGTAAAACTTTTAAGTTTAAAACCCATGAGTATTTTTTATTCAAATAAAAATACCATAGGGGTATTTTAAATTTAGCAAAGGTCTATATAGGGTAAAAAAAATAGGTAAAAGTTTAGAATTCGTGAATATGTTTTGGGGGACAGAAGAAAGAGATTTTTATCTTTGATCACATCAATAATCTTTGATTTTGACGTCAGCTGTCTTGCTGGCTCGTGTCAAACTGTTATTCAAGTATTGTTTGAAGGAGGGGGTTGTTCGTTTGGGTGTAATAAATATAAACAGTGAAAATATGCATTAAATTTCACATAAAATTTGTTCAGATCATTAAAGACAAATGGATGACGCATTCAAGTTAGTGGTTACTTAATTTTAAGGAAAAGGAATAACTTAATAAAACTGCATAATGTCAACTAGACGGGCTCGAATAAAAGCTGTAACATCTCTACCACCGAGAAGAAGAAATGCTGAAAGTACAGATATTAAAAATAAACAAGCCCAAAGTAAAGAACATGTAGAAAAAAATCTTAAAAGCCCACGGACACCAAGACCATTGGCAGAAAAAAATGAAGTGGATGACAGCATCTTACCTCCAAACACATCAGAAGCTACGACTACAACAGACACACGAAATATAACAAAAACTCCAAACAAAAATGATAAAACAACCGTACCAACAAAAGTGGCCTCTCCTATTATTGCAACTGAAAAAATTAAAGCATCACCGAAAAATACAGATAAAGTGTCTGCTGGCACTACTTCTGTTATTAAATCAAATAAAAATATTTTTGCATCACCTCAGACTCGGAATAGCCCTTTCAGAAAAAATATCGCATCTCTTTTGACAACTTCACCAAAGAATATAACAAGAAGTTCGGATGTGAACCAAACAAAAAGTTCTTCACCTCAAATAAATAAACATACGCCCAAACAACAGATAATAAATGACAACAATGAACTGCATGTAACAAATAAAAATGTAAATAAAATTACACATAATACACTTAGCCCTGCTGGAAGCAGTGTAGCAGAAGGTAAATACTACTTAGTTATTTTTATTATAAAAAACTACTCTTTATCTTAAATGAATATTTTAATTGAGTCTGTTAAGTGACTTAAAAGAATAAATAAAATCACAAAATATACCTAAAATTAGTATTATTTTAAAATTCTAAATTTGGTAAATAAAAAAAATTCTTGCA
>JAABKM020000008.1:3915841-3928649 GCA_016277805.2 Papilio aristodemus | reverse complement strand
TCGTAACTAAGAACATCAAATAGAGAACAACGAATAACCGAAAACCGACAAAGATTAAGCAAGAAAATGTCAAATAACGCATATAAAGTACAAAACATGACAATGTGAATAAGGGATAGCATTATGGTTTGCACTTTAAAAACTAGAGCTACGCTTCGAAGTACAGCAACCTTTTACGAGATATATTCGCAAGAATTAAAGTATTGCATATAACATCGCATAAAATTAAAATAAAAAGCACGCACTTTGTAGGCTTTCAGCTAAATACTTCCGTCCCTACGATCAAGCAAGAAGCAAAGTATTACACATCAAAAATTACATAAACTAATTTATAAACTTGGTTTTTGATGTAAGGTAAGCTTTATGAGGATGTAAAGGTAAATATTTTTATGAGTTGTAATATTGATGGAAAGTAACTTGTTGGCATCTGGTAACTCGCTAACTTGCAGTTGCAGAAATGCAGGTGTAAGTTCGGTGGCGTGTAAGCCTATACTTTCTAATCTATACTCTTTGGTTGTAAGTGTAAATTCTTTATATTTCTTTGTTTCGATTGAATTCAGTGTTTCGCCACAAAATCTGAAGATACTGCTGAAAGGAAATCAGTTTAAATGTTTTTCAAATAATAAAATACTTCATATTAAAAGATTATATCGGTCATGTCAAGAATGGATAATATCGGTGCCTTAGATAGGCAATTAGCCGACTTACAAATGAGTAAAGACCATAACATACCTGGAAAAGTAAAAAAGATACCACCAGCTGTACCACCAAAAAAGAAGGCGCAACCACAAGTTCCACATAGTGCCGTTGTGAATACTTTGCGCGAACCATCTTATTCAACAAAGATCTCGCCAGTTTTGAATATTAATACTCCAACATATAGTAATATGTTTTCCTCTAATGTGCGACCACCAAACAAAGATTACGCAAATGTGAATCCTCAGTCCGCACTTCCATCTCCATACAAGACTAATGCACAATTGAAAAGCAACATTCCAACATACAGCAATGTTCCTGGATATACAAGTACTCTGAACAAACCATTACCTCCTCCTCCACCACCTCTACCACCCCCTCATCTAACAAAGCCTATTTTATATACCACACCAGCTTTTGAGAATAATACTGAAGAGTATTTACCTCCTCCATCACCTGTGAGTTCTAATTACAGTGAATTAATGAGAGCAACTGCCAATCTTAATTTCAACCAGGAGAGACCTGCATATCCTCCTATATACCAAAATGAATATCCAGAATATGGAGTGTCACAGGCATCTACATATGAATCACTCTATGAACCAATAAATCTTCACTCCCAAGGAAATGCACAAGGAAAAAATAGTAACACGACAATTTCAAAATCTAAGTCACCTTTACCAAAAGAAGAAGAAGTTGACGCATTAACCAATCTTCTTGTTCAATCCATTTCTGATAGTCAAGATTTGGATATTTTTGGCATATGCATAAAGTGTGATGAAAAAGTGGTTGGTGAAAACTCTGGGTGCACAGCAATGGGAAATATGTACCATGTGAAATGCTTTTGTTGTCATCAATGCAGTACCAATTTACAAGGAAAGCCATTTTATGCTGTTGAAGGCAAGCCATACTGTGAAGCAGATTACTATGAAACTCTTGAGAAATGTTCCGTTTGCAATAAACCAATTCTTGACAGAATCCTAAGAGCTACAGGAAAACCTTACCACCCAACATGTTTCACATGTGTAGTATGTGGCAAAAGTCTTGATGGAATACCATTCACAGTTGATGCTACAAATCAGATACATTGCATTGAAGATTTTCAACTGAAGTTTGCGCCTCGTTGCTGCGTCTGTGAATTACCAATAATGCCGGAAGAGGGTGAAGAGGAGACTGTGCGCGTTGTTGCATTAGATCGTAGTTTCCATGTACGTTGCTACCGCTGTGAGGACTGTGGTTTGATGTTGTCCTCTGAGGCTAAAGGACATGGCTGCTATCCCCTAGATGGGCATATCCTGTGTAAAACATGCAATGCTCATCGTATTCGTCACCTCACTAAAGTGATGACCACTGATCTTTAAATGCATAATAATTAGTTTTTAATTAACTATGACATTAACAGATGAGAAGGAATGTACTTTCTGCTTTGAGTCATTTTAAATCATATTCTTATGATCATTTTTTTTGCATATTATTCATTTTTATTATCACAAGATATATTTATATACAAGTAATAACATACTTAATCACATTTATTAATATATAGAGTTGTTTTAGAATAATAAGAGAATATTTTTGATATATTTACATTGTATACAAATTAAGCATTGAATTGAGCCATATTGATGAAGAGAAAACTGTGAAGACATAACAATTGTTCCTATAAGGTAGCTTCTTATTTTAGCTTTTTTTGTGTTCTTGGATAAGACTGAGATTATTTAAAAAGCATGAATCAATTATTCATAAATCGTAAATTTTCGACATAATAAAATGTGTGATTTAATCATAATATTTAACCATGAAATTTTTTTAAAAGCATTATAAATGCAATAGATTAAGTGCCTTGATGCAATTTATGTAAAACAAAACATGGCTGTTGTATTAATTTATTGTTTAATAAATATTTATATCTAACAAATAGTTTTATTAATGTTTAGCCAGAATTAATCTGATATAATTATTGAATGATAGTGAATATTTTCTATAATAGGAGACTAATATGATTGGTCTAGTTTTATGGCATATAAATAAAAGGTGACATATAATTGAAAAGTTTGAATATTTTAATATTAAATGGTATTAAATTAAATCTTATTTGATCATCAAACCACAAAGACAACTGTTGTCTCTGAATACCGAGATAAAATTCTGCAATTAATTGTTGCAGCATAAAAAAACGACAAATTTCTTTCACTAGAATCATCCCTTTATAAAATTAATAGATAAAATATATCGATAAGGATTATTAAAGCAGATTAAATAAAAGATATGATTATACAAATCTTTATTTTTATATGTACTATATACAAAATAGCAAAGCTAAAAATTACAATACTGGCAGGAGTATATTGTATAGAAAGGCACTTACATCACAGTTATATCAATTATAATATAAAATGGAATGGGATTTTATTGGAAGGTGGAGATTTTATACCTTTTTTATACTGCTTTATTATTTCAAAATATTTCACGACTAGTTATATCACCCGGTTTACTTCGGTAAAACATAAAAATTAAATGGTTAAGTGATAAAATATGCATCTTATAAAATAGGTATCTTGATCACAATTACCTATTTTAGATACCTTATATGGTTATGGTCACAGTTCCACTTGAATTCATTTTTTTGAAAAGGTCATAATCCAGTAGCAGTATAAAAATGACTACACTCTTCTTGAGATCCATGTTTATATGACTTTATAGTTACAGTTAGCTAGATATAATTAATCTTAGCTAAATTTTAGTAAATACATGCTAGGAACATCAAATAATACATCAGTTTCACATTATTCAGAAGACTGTTTCTATTGTTTTTTTTTTAATGGCAGTCTTCTGAATCGATCAATATGTTATCTGTGCATTCCAGAAACGAACATACACAATAGTAAATATACAATGCACCATTTTAATAGTATAGTAATTATTAACGCTGGAATAACCATTCAGTCAGTTTGGCAAAATTTTGGCAAATAAAAATACAACTAACATATTTATGACCACAACCATCTTTGTAACATGTAAATTAATTAAAAGTCGAATTAACTTTAATTTTTTCATACTTTATGTTTTAATTTTGTGTTGAACTTTGGTGGGCTTAACACCTGTTTCATAAACAGAGATCTTTTCTCCTTTATTTGTTTCGACGATAAATCAGATATATTTGTACTAGATGTTGATTTTGATTCAGCTAAAGGAAAGTTTTGTCTTTTATGATGCGAAGGTACGTCTATATTTTCACTTCTGACGTCCAGTTGATTTCTTAATATGGTCTTATCAGGTTGGTGTAACGTATTCTCGGAATTATAGAGAATCTCCTCATCCGAATGTAAATTTAATCTAGGTTCGAATCGTTCCCTCAAAAGAGAAAATTTTCTCCGCGGTCTATTTCGTACGCTTTTTTTAATATTTGAAATTTTACTCGTCGATGTATTTACAAATGATGAGGAAGCATCTTTATGTATTAGAGATTGGAGGGACGGTGTTTTACGACTTAAACTCAAATCCTCGTTTGAACTGAGGGGCAAAGAATTTTCTGAAACCATTTGCCACAAGAAGTCTATGTTTTTACTTGACAAATCTTGCTGCTCTGATCTATTATTATTGTTTTTAGTGTGAGACCTAGATTTTGAAATGTTAGATTTTTGCCGCCGAGCCGTACTTTTATTGTACGATACTTGTGAATTGAGGGATGATGACGATGAGGAAAGATTTATATCCTTTTTATTCGAATCAAATTTGGATGCGTGAAAGACATCTAAAATATTTTCCTTTTCTGGTAAAGACTCCATTATGTTGCTGGAATTAAATTTAGAAGGTTCTTTCCAAAGGGCTCGTTTCAAATTGCTTTCGATTTTAGAAGGAGAATTAAATTGAGGCGAATCTAAGAATTGTTCCCGCCTATGATATAGATTCCTAGGCGAATTAGTAACGGTCGCTTTACGTATTTCATCTATTGTGGCCACAAGTGAACTTTCTGAATTGAGTCGTTTTTTGCAAGCAGGGTCAATGTCCCCTAGGTCATCCAGCTCCTCGAGAATAGGCTCCAAATGATTTGGATCCTTAACATTATCTATCATACAAGGCTTAGCGAGGAAAGTTTCATCGTTTGAATGACAAACTACAGAATTAGCATAATCTTCCTGAGAACTTCTATCAAACTTTACGAACACATTAGAATACGTATGAGCCTTTTTAGGAAACGGCGGCGCTGACAGTATGGCGTGTTTCAAATCTTGTGAAATACAACTACTGATTTCGGAACTACCAGAAGTTAACGTATCTCTGCTCCTATCCCTGACCACGCTTCCATCATGCAGCCAATTCTCAATATCACAGTATCCATTCCAAGATCGCAAGCCCCACGCTTCCCGCGCGATGTTCACCGCACAGATATTTTCATAGTCGTGAACCGATAGAATTTCAGTTGGAGTATCCAGGTCGCGTTGCTTGGCGTTCAGTACTTCAGAACTGATGCCGTTCTTCTTTTTGTCTTTCTTGGCGTACATTTCTTTGAGTATATCGAGAGCTATCCTTTGAATGTTCTCAATATCGGCATCTTGGTTACCTACTTTAATATTCTTTAACGCGCTCAAACATAATTTCTGTACAATATTTTCATTAAACGTATTTATATCAGAACTGTTTATATCGCTGAAACTTAAATCCAAGTCCATATCGATGGAGTCTGACGAGGTTTTCTTGTTGGAGCCATCTGTATCGTGGCTGATCTCAGAACTGTGATCGGTTTTCATTGTTTTAGCAAATTCTTCATTTACAATGTTGCAAGCTTCTAAATTTAAATTTGTTAATTCGTTTCTCAGTTCATCCGATGAACAGATTCCTCGTCGCTTCTGTAAATTAAGGGTAAAGAATATAGAGGTAATTTCGTCGATGGAATTTTCTATATTCTCTACGGAAGGCGCTTGTAATGCCAGCTCCGTAGGTGGGGCGATAATCTTCTTTTTGTTAATTTTTGAGGCAATTTGCTCGATTTTCGGGTTGTCACGTTTCGTTACAACGGACTGAGGCGTGTTCTCTATTGAATAAACCTCAATGCTGGAAGCGTCGGTGCTGACGTTTCCGACAGGCGCTGATGTGAACGTCGGAGATCCAGATCTCGCAATCCAATGATCGAGCAAAAATTTTTTATCTGCATGTTCATTTTCTATTTGAGACACCTGTTCTGATGTCGGTGGATCTTTTCTATAACATAAAAGAGTATAACTAAAGTTACATTATGGAACACTCCGTTTTTACTAACCCAAAACTGTTAGCTGTCAAATTGTTTTAGTTTTAGTGTTACCAACACTTTAAGTGCACAAACGGCGACGAATCTTAATTTTGGGACAACCTTTAATAATATTGTAACCTCTTACATGTTTTTAATCAATTGATAGAGGATGCTATTTGCTTTTCACCAGTCTTGACAGTTCTAAAATATAACCTGGTCTGATAATATGCAATGTAATTAAAGCCATAAAAAATTAGGAAGAAATATTATAAATATTACCTCGGTGTTTCAGCAGTTTTTTCTTTATTCAAGCTCTTGAAAGACCTGACATGACACAATGAACTTGGCTTACTACTGTTAACCCTGGTCTGCGATGATACTTTGTTATTCAGTTCAATGTCGGGCTCTGCGTATTTCCATGGTATTGGCCCCTTAGAATGAAAATATCTGTAATACAATACCATTGCAAACATGCCTGAAAAGAACAACACTTTAATTTTCACATGTGCCCGAAATTTATTAAAATAAATAAGCAACAAGAATGGTTAAGTTCATATATTGACTTTTTGGAATAAAAATGAAGTCGTGTCCTTAGTTTGGTAAACGAGATTGGAAAATATCAATTTATTTTTCATACTTCACATACAGTGGCGTAGCGAGCTTTTTTCGATCGCTTTTTAGCTCCCCCAATTAATAAAATTTATCCATAATTTTTTTGCTTTGCAGACCGTTTGGTGCCCGTTTGTGAGTAGCGCACGGGCCTTGATGCCTCCCTCACTACGCCACTGATCACATATCGATGTTTGTTTCAAATTTATAATATTATATTTTGTCGTAGAACTTACCAAAAATAGTACCCGCTATTATACAAAAAGTAGCAGCTATTGACCAAGGTTTTGTTTGTTTTTCTGTATCTGTTATAAGTACATATAAAAACAAACTGCCAAAGTTTTGTGTGACCATGAAGGTATAAAACATCATTAACCGATACCGCGTCTGACCTCCTCGTAAGTTTATAAATGAGAAACAATAAACGAATCCCATCACTGCATTATAAAGCGTTTCTTCAAGTTTGTTCGGACAAAAAGTTGTCTTCTGTATTACAATCCAAAAAGTCATTGCAGCCCAATGTAAAACTGAAAAACAGTTATTATTTTTTACTTACATTTCTATGAACCACTAATAGAATATTTATACCGAAATAAAAAAAATAATTCAAAACTTTTCAAATTTCTTGCAATTAATTTTAACTTCTAGAATAAAAAATAAAATATAAGAGTAGACACTTAATATTTATGACCCCAGACTTCAAGTTTTAGCAATTGTCTATTTTTCAGATTTAAGTTTATTTAATTCTTGAGGAAATATATTTTTAAAGATAGTTACCAATAAAACTCACCCAATGGTAACAATGTCCATATGCCGAAAACAATTGAGAACAGTAGAATGCCAGCAATTCTTCCAATCAACATACCAAAATGCCATATTAGTTTTAACAATAATGACTTCCATTGGAATGTATCGTGAGATAATGTTATGATGCTGTAGATGTATGTGACGCTGCCCCACACCACTGATGCTATTGAAGCTGTTAGTGCAAACACTGAAACGACACAGAAGGAGAATGTTACTCTGATAATTTTGGAAGGATTCCGTTCACAGATAGAATGTCACAATCAACCTTCTACTTTATGTATCTGCAGTGTTTTTGCAGCATATTGGCTGTTAAGCTGGTCTTTAGAAAGCAGTAATGTCATAAACAACAAAATCTAATTAATATTGTACAATGTAACATACCTTTTGTATGGTAGTTCTCATTTAACATCAATATAGCATATGTTTGCAGAATAATCTGTGGTATTGTACCAGTAAAAATATATAAATAGTGCAAAAGACTTAAGTCATTTCTTTGACATATTAACTTTTGTGTTTTTACAGATTCCAAGTTCTTGCAGGTAAATACTTTTCTTAAAAATATAATATATCTGTAAATAAAGGAATGTTTTATAATTTTTTTTAAATAATCATAAAAATTGTTCTATAAATAAGCATAAAATAAACCTCTCTAATAATCCTACTAGACATCCATGAGTAATCCAGTGTTTAATAGTTGATTTGTTGTCTATAATAAACCATCTTATTGAAAAAATATTTATAAGAACATTGGGAGACAACATAAAAATAAAAGTTGCAAGGGCCCAATGTAAATAGCCATCTTTGCAGTATTCCGCAAAAACCAGGATATCTGAAATAATTAATTAATCAAAATTAATTCATTGGTTAATTAATTGAAACACAATGAAACAAGCTCTCTAAGATCTAATTCAAAAAGGATCAGAAACTTAAATTTAACCTTTGTAATAATTTAATTATAAATTTAATATTTTTATTCTTAGTTACATAAAGACACTATAAATTATAATAATAAATTTCAAAGCAATAACTAACGTACCTGTTGTTAAATCGGCTAGTATTGTTACAAGTGAAATAAATACACTTAATACATTAAACACACAAAAATATTCATCGTCGTTCGCTGCAGTCTTTCTGTCTATTTGAGTTCCGAGCCTGCAAGTCTCGGCCATTCTATAAAATAATGCACATTATTGAGACAAAGCACTCCTTAAACGGCCATTCTATTTACTCTTGCAGCAATAGCTGTATAAACATCTATATGTTAACTGTTTTAACCTATCAATATAACTTATTGTTATATTTGAGTTTAAGCCAACGGCAGCGCAGACGCAATCTCATTTCATGAAATGACACCAGCTAAGAGCCAGCAGCCAACATACACATCCATTGCAAGGTGTACATAAGAGTGAAAGAGAGAGCAATCCAACAGAAAACAACATAAATAATTACAAAATGTGGCCATAAACAAATATATATACTCATATGTAACACCAAACATACAAATAAAATCTAAATTAACATTGCAATTTGATTGCGAAATTTTTTTAGAACCTGTTTTTCAAAGTCTAGAAAAACCTTTTAATAAAAAAACCACGAGACGAGACAAAAACATATTATTTATGTATTAGAACGTTTAGCTTTTTTTTACTCTTTAGAAACATCAATGTTTATTTGACCGTTGACATTAACTGTCAAATTTAATTTGTTTTGGTCAAATGGAATTTGTATTGTGAAATTAAAAGACATAATTGACATAAACAGTGTAGATTTTATAAGCAAAATTTAAGAAATGAAATAATTCAAAATCAGTGATATAATCAAAATGATATATGATGCCTTATTAGTTTTGTGGGACTGTTCCCAGGGAATTGAAGCATTATCGGTGCGTTTCGGTATAAATTTTTATGTATAAAACTTTAAACACCACTTTTTTTTTGTTATGTAGCCTATTTTAAATTTTAGAAAGAGCCAGTTCTATATGCTAATGAAGGAGATGCAGAAATTTATAGCAGGATATGTTCAATTGCAAAAGGTCATCACAAAATACAGAATTTTATTGCAGCTACATCATTTCACTCAAGAAAGTTGCAAACAGGTATATATATATTTTATTATTGTATACATGTATATAAAGACACAAGGTAGTTACATACATACAGTTTAAGGAATAATGAACTTGAACTGAATGTTGTGAAATAATTAGTAATAATAATCTTATTTACTATATCTTTTAATACATTGTTCCATAATAATATTTATATTAATTTTTGCCTGTTTGACAAAGGAAATGGTTTTTGACGGTAAAACATATTGTTGTTTATTCCCTTATACTGTTCTAACTCTTCAATTAAGTTATGACAAAACCTGTGATTTATTTTAAGTTTTGCAACAATATGGGTTGCCAATGTAGTAAAGTTTTTGCAATTTGCAGCATCAAATACCAGAACATTTGGTTTATATGGTCAAGCATTGAGTGAGGGAATCACTGAAGTATTACAATCCTATAAAAAAACCATAGTAAATGTGGAGAAATTAGTAATTGGAAATAAAGACTATACATTATCATTCGTATACAGTTATGTAGAGAAGTTCCAAGGATTATTCAACACAATTAACAGAATAATTGTCACAATAAAAGAGAGAAGGCTAACTGGCTGCCAGATATTAAGTTTAACTCATCAGAATATATTAAATGGTAATGAAATGGTTCATAATGCAATCTTAAGGTAAGTCGCTTATAAACTACAAACAACTTCCTAATAGTTTCAATTAAGAATTTAGTCCAACTAAGAACTACTTAATAGTTCCAATTAAGAATTTATTCCAACTAAGAACAACTTAATAGTTCCAATTAAGAATTTGTTCTAACAAATAACAACTTAATAGTTCTAATTAAGAATTGGTTCCAACTAAGAGTAACATAAGAACTCCATTCAAGAATTTGTTCCAACCAAAAACAACTAAATAGTTCCAATTAAGAATTTGTTCCAACTAAAAACAACTTAATAGTTCCAATTAAGAATTTCTTCTAACAAATAACAACTTAATAGTTCTAATTAAGAATTGGTTCCAACTAAGAGTAACTTAAGAACTCCTATTAAGAATTTGTTCCAACCAAAAACAACTAAATAGTTCCAATTAAGAACAACTTAATAGTTCCGATTAAGAATTTGTTCCAACTAAGAACAACTTAATTGTTCCAATTAAGAATTTGTTCCGACTAAGAACAACTTAATTGTTTCAATTAAGAATTTGTTTCAACTAAGAACAACTTAATAGTTCAAACAAAAACAACTAAATAGTTCCAATTAAGAATTGCTTCCAACTAAGAACAACTTAACGAGTTTCAATTAAGAATTTGTTCCAACCGTAATCAACTAAATAGTTGCAATTAAGAATTTGTTCCAATTAAGAACAACTTAAGAGTTCCAATTAAGAATTTGTCTCTACCAAGAACAACTTAAGAAGTTCCAATTAAGTATTTATCCTTTTTAGGAATTTTAGCTACTTACAATTTAAGGTTTTGTAATATCAATTTGTGAGTTTTTGAGATGAACTATTTATAATATTTTTCAGGATTTTTTCTTGTATTAACAATGTTTTTATAAATCAATTGTGCACATGGCTTCTTTATGGGGAATTAAAGGATCCATATGAAGAATTTTTTATTTACCGAATTAAGAAAGATGAATTGTCAGATACATTACATTCATCACCATCCACTACGACTACTTGTGATAAATCTCTTGTGACTACAGTAAGCATATATTTTTTAATTAATGTTTAATTGTTTTTGGTATATTAAAAGTTTATACTGTATTTAATTTTTCAAAGTAAATCTTAAGTTCATGGTACTTCTATAACTTTAAAATTATGGAATATGTCTCACCATGGCAATTTTTCATTTCATTAATTTGTTTTTAACACTGTATGGTATTAATTAGGCCATTATTTTTAGTTGCAACAAACTTCACTGGACTGTGGTTACAATATAAATCCTAGTATGATACCATATTTTATGCCATTATCACTAGCGCAAGAAATATTATTTATTGGCAAGACTGTTATACTCTTTGGTTTTGATCCTAGGAAGGTAAAGAGAACCAGCATAACATTAAGTAGGACTTTAATGCCTTTACATAAACTTGATTATGATTCAAGAAGGTTTGTATATTTGATAGCATAAACTTTTTTTAATTTAGTTGTATTTCATGGAGACTTATGTATATTGGTGGCTATAATTTTTATAAATATGCTCGTATAATATATTCTTTAATAAAAGTTATAATGCTTGCTAATAAAATGCTATTATAATTAAGTTTTATTAAAATTCTTTAAATGTTTTTTTTTTGTGTATAGATTCACTATTTGGGAAGAGAAAGAGTCAGAATTTCATAAAAAGCTTCAACAATTAAAAGACCCGGAAGTTTTCGAAGTACATAATCTAAGATGTGTTGTTAGAGAGATAAAGGAATGTGTTACTAAGGTAAATTTCAAAATTATGTTTACATTATTCTAAAAATAATATAGTACCTATAGTTTCGTAATTTTATTATATAAAGAAGAATGTATTTCTGTTTTTTGACAATGATTAGTAATAAATCTTTAATATAAATTGTAGCAAATTTTTCATTGATTCAAACCCAAACAGTAGCCCAATACCAACCAATCCTCGTTTTCTAATAAGGAAAGGATGAGAAATTGTTTGTATGGTAAAGACGATTTTTCTTTTTACCTATCTATTCACTCCTCTGCCTGGGGACTCTCAAGTTTAGTATATGTCTTTAAGTGTCAATGAAAAAGAGACTATTAAAATCATTTGACCTGTGGTAATCTTTACTTTAAGCTGTATATTTTAGGCATAATTGATTTGTTACGAGTGTTTTATTTATCAGCACTTGTGGACGGTGGCGGTGGAGGAAGCTCATTTACTACACGAGCTTCGACTTATGAAGGATTTCTATCTATTGGGTCGTGGAGAACTATTTCTTGAATTGTTACGTCTCACCGCTCATATGTTAGACAAGCCGACTACCCGGACTTCTACAAGAGGTAAGTCAAATTAGAACGTTCTTGTCCTGCAAAGTGTTGCATTTGACTTCATGTCTCATATTGTGTTTTAAATTGCCTCATTTTAATTTTTACTTTGAAATGTTGTTAGAAGTAGTGGCGCAAAGTTTGCGTACGTCATAGCTTCAAGGCGGTTTCGGGTGAAAGCTTTAAGTGCCATTCTTACAAATTATTATAAAATTTTGTAAATTGATGAAAATTACATTTCAAGTAAAAGCTTTGACCAAAACACCATAGTTTTAACCTATTTGTTATGTACACAAAAAGTTCATTAAAATATGTTTGGTTTATTTTAAAGATATGAACCACGCGTTCCAGTTGGCTGCTAGAGCTGTATTCCTAAGCAACAGCGCCGATATTGAGAAGTTCAGCTTTGAACTGCCGTATGTCAAACCA
>JAABKM020000008.1:3737988-3749543 GCA_016277805.2 Papilio aristodemus | reverse complement strand
CCGGGGCCCGGGGCGCACAAACACAAAAACATCCCGCCCCCGAGCTGTTCTTAAATCTCAATTAAGGTATAAAACCGTGTCTCGGGGCCGCACGTACGCTGAATTAAATTAATGGCATCACATATTGCAACTGTTGCGGCCCGGCCTGAATTAATTGCTTTCTTTTTTTTTCTTCTTCCCTTATTCTTCGGTCAGGTTTAATGTTTTATTAGTCGCCGGGGTTTGTTTATTTAAGATATTAGTTTCTTTGTCTAATTATTTGTTAAGGTGACATGACATTGATTTATTGTTCAAATTTAAATCAAGTTACTTTTGTGATCTTTCGAGATTAGAAAATCACGATGATCATAAAAGGTGGTATATGTAATCGTAACATATCGTACGCAAACGTAACATCCTTTAACTATTTGATGGGACACAACAGAAAAAAATGTTCAGTAATTATAATATAAATAAAGAATATAAAATCTTGTGGAGGTTACTAATATTAATATTACAATAATAAATCAATAAATTATTATTTGACATAATTGGGCTGCATATTCGAGCATCAGGTGCAAGTAATAAACCCAATTAGCGAGGCAGCTTTCGAGCGACGCGGCTCCTTCGCGCCGTTTCAATCGAGTTTGGAAGCCGCTTACATTACCCGAAATGACTTTATAACACAATATTGTATAACTCAAGTTTAACAAACTTAAACTATTTACCGCGTCGGCGGTTTCCGCGTTCCGTGCGCCGCGAGCGGGTTTGTACATTAAAATACAAGATAAGTTGCGTTGCCAAATCCGCAGAGCCGTTGTCATGGTAACCGGCCCTTATACTCTACCGTGAACACTCAAAGCGAAAAGTGAAATAATGATGCAATGAAATACGGCATTTTCGCCGCGTATAGCGTACTAAATGCGGGACATATTTTTAAGATACAGAAGGCGACACGTCGACACCTATTTTAGCTCGCTGTGATCTTATATTTATGTGTCTTTTCATTGTGACTTTTTAAGCACTCGTATGTTGGATAAATAATAAAAACTTCGTCTTTGTATTTATGTAATTTATTAACCAATTTTAAAACTGATAAAATACAAATAGGAAGGTACTAAAGTAAAAGAATTAGAAGAATTTCAACTTTGAAAGAATTTTTTATTACAGTTATGTAGTTGGCTTTTGACCAATTTGATCACTTTCAGACAAATAATTTGATATAAGAAGGTGAATTAGTTTATAACAACGTTAGATCACACAACAGGCATGTGACGTAAATAGATATAGCATAGTGACGAGAGAAATGGTGTTAGCATGTAGACATGTAATTTTGTTAGGTGCCGGCGCGCAACTATGCGACGACCGCATTCCGGCCTGCATCTAGATATGGCGGAAATTAAGCGATTCATTAGTGAACCAATTTACAATGCTGACACATACCTGCAAATGTCACGTAGATAAATACATAGATATGAATCAATTGTTCCGTGAAGATAATAGATATATTGGATACAATAGTTATAACGGAAAATTACATGAAATATTTAAGAGAAAAAACTGCCTTGATGGCACAGTTATATCACGTATTACATGCACGGTACGACTGCAACGCTGGGGTCTCGAGTTCGAATCCCGACTCGGACAAAAGTGATATTTGGGTAGATAACTATCAGCCCGGTGTTGGGAATTCGTTAGCAACATACAACGACTGATTGATTGTCGCACATTTAGAACAATGAAAATTGCGACGCGATACGACGCGAAAATATCAAGTAGCTGTTTATGTATTTGTATCGTACGTTAATGTTATGATGAGGTCTGCGTCATGTCGCATTATGTCACATAGTATCGCGTCGCATCGCATCGCGTTCAGTCGCTCACCCAAGAGAACAGGTACGGAAGACAGATAAAGTTGTATGAGGCAAAAGAGTAATCTTTCATGTGTACAAGATACTACACAATATGTAAAGTAAAAGATTTAAAAATTAAACAGTATAATGCGAAATATTCAATTACGAGATAATGTGAATCGATTCGATTATTTTTATCTGACAAATAAATATTCGGGCATTCGTTTACATTTTCATAACGAATGGGCGCATTTAAAAACCTCATTACTCCACGTCACGACGACGTGAAATACGAGTGCCCATAGTGGCCCACGCAAGATAATAACTTATTGATTTTCACATTTTTCGACAAAGTCCTGACGCTTATGAGCTGTCATATCAACTATTTTGCTGTTATCTGTGTGTACGATAATGTTTTTGATAACTGTGGGGGCTAGTTTTTACAGACATATTTTATTTTGCTGATACTTTTGACATATATGTATTTTAATTAAAAAAAAAGACTCAATTAGTCAAATAAACGTCTTCTATATATGGGTTCTGCTTAATATAATTTATATGGAAATTTACGTGGCTTCTCTTACTATTAATAAAATCATAAAACTTCATCTATATAATGAAAATTTTGTAACATCTAAACTAAAGAAATGTCCCAATGCTTTAGGCAAATAACTATAAAGAAAATAGATGGTAATAAAACACGATAATATCTATTACTTTGTATTGAAGAAACCAAACCTATTAAGTATTTAGAGCATCAGCTGTTGGGATATTTGAAAATCGTTTAATTTTTATAGTCGATAAAAACGCTATAACACTCCATACATCGGTTACGAAGGATGTTACTCGAATAGCGTAAGTGAAATCGTATTAATTCGCGCACTGATTGCTCGAGTTTATTAGGTGGAGGTTTATTGCCTGCGCGTGCGTGGCGGAGGCGGACGATGCATGGATATTGTTCCACGTGACAATAAATAAGACGTAAAATTTTATTTTACAGCGGTAAACGAAAGAACCTAACGAAATTACATTCAATTACGGGATCCCCGGCCGCGCATTCCGCGGCCGCAATAAAGGCTGCAAGGCGGCGTTCCTCGCGTAAATTTTTCGGACATAAAACTCTGTAAAAGTGAAGTTAGTGAGATGTAGAGCTACAATAAACGTTTTTAGAGGTGGGACGTGTAGCGCCGGCCCGCAGGGTTGTCCCGCGCCCACTCAATTAACTTTAGGCGGCGGTCGAAATAAAAAAATCTCCTCCGCGTTGCTTCCTCATTCGCAAAGCAAACAGGAATGAGGCAAATTAAGTGAGCAAAATAAGGTTGCCTTAAATTAGGTCACGGTACCAGAGTCAGACTTTGAAGGGCTCGTATCTCCTTACTGAAATGAAGTGTAGCTTCAGTAATTAACTTATTATTTTTTTCACCACTTCTCCAAAATTTGAAAGTATATGGACTGTTTATTTTGTAAATTAACATTCCAATATAACCTATCCTATAATCAGGTTTTAGATAAAAAAAATTATTTATCTAACTTAACTACGTTAGGAATAATTAATTTATTTACTTCCGTTGCAATCAAGTGTCGCGTATTATATTTACTTTGGTCTCAAAATATTTATGTGAATAAAAAATAATTTGTTCTTCAGATACATACTAATGACTGGAATTTAAAGGAGTTTATTTATTTTAACATTTTATCTTGCACTTATGAAAATAAAGTCGTCAATTTTTTTAATGATTGAACATTTCCTGTTTGTTTTTACAACGATTAAATGAACAGGCATAGTTTCCAACAATACTAAATAAACATTTTCTGTGTAAACACTCACTTTGGTAAAATAACAAATATAAAAGTCTAAAACAATGGATGTTTTCTGTTGTTTTTTTTTTACACAAAACAGCTAATCAATATCTCGATGATAGTAAATATTAACTAACGAAATAACTACGATACGGGATTGACATCCGTACATTTCACATATACATTTCACCTGCATTCGAAATTGCCCACTAACGTCAACAATTTTCTTACCTTTGACAAAATCAGCGCTCCTCTCTTGCTTATTACGTAACATTACCCAAAGGACTTACGCGGGGCGAATACGACCCGCGGACACGTGTGGTGTATCGTTACACCCATTTTGAATCGTATATTTAAGTGGTTAACGTTTACTTTTGCATGATACTTACGAGGCATCATGAGGCAAACGTTTGTTAAAGACGATGGAAAAGGCGCCCTCACGGGGACGACTGTGGGCCTATTAATCCTTACGTGAAAAGCTTGTGTAACCGTGTTCCCGCTCGCGGCGCTACAGAACAAGAGGAGCGAGCAAATTAGAAAATCTCTTGGAGAATAATTTAAGAAGTGAGGCCGCGGTTGCGAGGTTAACTTCGTTCCGTCTCCGCGGGGCGCAGTCGGCGCGCGATCAAAGCTCTCGCGCTGCTCATTTTCGGTCGTTTAATTTGTGAATGCAGTGGCGTTGCAAATTGCGAAGAATTAGACGGAAGAACTTTAAAGTCGGGTGTTACAAATTAATATCCAATTTGTTTGCTTCAATTTCCCTATGAACAAAAACGTTTATGTAAAGTTTATGTTGTTTAGGAGAGGCTTACGCGCAATAGCTTATTGCTGCTACGTTTAATTTAAAACGACTTATAATTAGCAAATACAAATAAATGTTATCATTAGCGTGCATTAAACTATGTCTATTGAAGTTAGTAGTACAAAAATACTTATATGCAGTCTGTGGTAAACACTAGATATAAATATTACAGGAAACTAAGTTTATCCAAATCCTGACACACTAAGTTCTTAGAAATAATTTTGTAGGAACAACAGAAAGAATATATTTTTTTTTCGCGTGCTAAACTTAAACCTGCAAAACACTAAAAACATTATGTTCAAAAAGTTACGAAATAAAGTTTTTTACTAGGAAATATCAGCCATAATTTATGTAAGGTAATTGATTCGACTCTATGCATCACATGAACGTATTCATAAAAGCAGAAGGAGCCCATCGCCGCCGGTCATATCGTGTCTACGGAATTTTTTAATGTGATATTGTACCGTTTTATATTTAATTAATCAACGAATAAAATTACGTATAGATAGATAAAAGAACACGCAAATTTAAACTACATATATAAAATCCGTATTTTTGCTCCGGATCATTGCTCCGTAGCAATGATTCAAAATTGTAACAAATATCAATTTACAAGAACTGAATAGAATTGGGCGTGATTGTTAAAGAAATCAGAAAGTCTTCGAAGTCGGTATTTCCATTACACGTAAGTAATTCAAGCCGCTCAACAGTTGAGTATCTGAGATTGCTCGTAGCGCGAAGCTATCCAAACATCTCAAACACTGGCGAAACTTCCCCTGTAAAAGTTCATCCCGGGATCTCATATTTTCGTATTTTTCTTGCGGGGGACGTGGAGCGTGAAACGTTAAAATGTATTCCATAATTTTCGATACACGTACGAATATGAATTTCGAGCGAGTAAAGTGTAACAAAAATACTCGTTCGAAAGTTTGTCGAGAAACTTGAGAACGATTAACAAATGTGCTTCTTCTGATAACATTTATGAGGAAGCGGGAGCAAATTAATAAAGTTTTTGATTGCAAGGCGAGACGTAGCGGCGGCGTAGCGAGCGTCGGGTATCCACTGTCCTAGTAAAATATTGACACAAATCCCTAACTTATAAAATCGTGCTTCCGTCCCCGGTGTAGGCAATATGGGATTTCCGTCATTTTGATGTAGAGCCTGGGGCGGCGCGGGAGTGGCCCGGGTCGGGCGAGGAGGGACGCGCGGGGACACCTGGACAGTTGTTCGCCCCGGGTTTGTTTGCTGATCGATATATGCCGGCTTTGTGGCCGGCAGGAGGACCGCACTTATGTTGCCTTATAATGCATTACCGAGGAAACACGCTAAGATGACGACACTCGTGGAAAATGAGTTTGGTAGCTATGTATCTATTATACTATTGACCTGATTATGTAGAGTGATTTTTTACGTATACTTTGTATTGCTCATTTATAATTATGCTTTCTGTAACAAAAAATTTAATTTCTTTGTACATAAAATGATACCCGAAATAATAAATCTTAAACTTGCGTAGTGGAACTGAAGTAGACGATTTTAATAGCATTAGCTACGAAGACGTTCACGTTACTTTTGACGGGTGTTCAGGAGTCATTTTATTACATTAGAGTCGAGGGTTAGATTATATTAAAGGATATAAATTGGCAACTTAAAATTAATTCATTCTTGTCGCCATTAAAATATTTTATACGTTAAATTAGACAAGTATTACAAAATAAATGAAAAACTATCTTATCTTTTTGTTTATATAGAAATTTGAAGTAAACTCTTGCCTCATTATCCTAAAAGCTCGGTCTAGTGATGGAGAAAGGAAAGTTTTTATATATTACTTGTAAACTTATGAGGAACTTTAATTTTTCTGCTAAATATCAATAAGGACATTGAATCCAAAACTTCCAGTATTCTGAATGAAACCAAAATGAAAGATTGTGCGAAATTCAGAACCAATAAACCCCGAAAAGCATTCGGAGTGCATGAACACAATGCTTAATCCTCGATTTGTAGAGGGTCTGCGTGGAAATGGAAAAATATTTGTCTGGCGCGGGTCGTGCGACGCGGTGCATGTACGCCTTGTCTAAATACGAACATTGCATTTTATAACCTATCATAAGTTAATATAGTTGAAAGTTCCTTGCAATGTAATAATTCCGCTTAGTGTACCTGTGCACGTACAATTTTATACGAAAGTGGTTAAAACAAGCTTGAACGTTCAACGTGTGGAGTGTTATTTTCACAAATCTCTGTTTAACTGTTTCGAGAAACATCTAAGCACGATTTGAGTTAAAAGTGTTAAAATTATTTTATTATTTACTTAAAGAGTCTTGTTTAAAGGTAAAATTTCATTTATTTTAAATAAAAATTGGCGAACAAGCAATCGGTTTTGCCAGACTTTGTATTAGACAAAGAAACGCGAAAAGAGAGAGAAATGGGATGGTAAGTAAAAGATAATGATGCTCTGAGAATGTATCTCATTCACCAGGTTAAGCATACAAGCATATGATACGCCGACTTAACACATATCTTCTGAGAGTTTGTGGATTGTCAAAGTGGGGTCGGACAATTTTCGGCGCTCTACCACTGTTAGTTATTTATTATCGTGGAACTTCAAAAATATATTGTTCAGAATCGATATTGCATATGTAAATTAAGTAAGACTTCAAAGTTAAAGTTAGAAAACCGTTAACGCGGATATGCATTTAGTGGTTCCGTCTTGTAACTTTCCAAATAAACGCTTCTACCCCCGTCGCCGGCTGCCTTTATGAAGACATTATGCAAGCATCGAGATCATAATATAATCGAGGTCTACAAACAGCTTCGGTATATGGTACAAGTATCAAACTTAACTGTAACTTAATTCTGTAAGATTTTATGTTTTAAAAAATTACCTAATTTGTTTCGTGCATTACAAGCAATGCACGCAACAAATTAGTTTTTTTTTATTTTCAATGTTAAAATGTTTAATGAAATCGAAATAAAAATGGTGCGAAAGTGCACATTAATAAATTACTTATTATTACATAACATTAAATTAATCAGATTAATAATTAGTACACGACAAACGTAGCTACAAACGCTAGCTTCTATCACATAGGCAAGGCTTGAACCGCAGATGCGCCGTTTTAATGCCACTTTTACGCCATGTACCCAGATTGAGTCTCCGTCCGGCACCATTCGAGTCGAATCGCTTTACACTCCTCAATCCTGCTATAATAGAACCGTTTGCTTTTATACCTAATGACCGTGTAAAGATCCAGTAGCCGGATTCAATTCTAAATGCACGATTAAATGTATCTGTTAATATCAGATTTGTGCCTCATTATTTATTTTTTTATAAGCTTTCTGGGTGTAACTTAAAACTAACCTAGAGGCTCGTACCATAATGATGAAATTATTGAGTATGTTTGAACGAGTGTGACATACAATTTGATCCCATGGGTGGCGTGGCGCTTGGAGTTGGTGCGGACATATTCAAACTCTGAAGAGATTCATACAATTACGTACTTAATAATTATCTGATAACAACGTGAATCATATAATTTAATATAATGTGTTCCACTGAATAGAAAATATTTTAAATTAATTATATCTGAAACATTTCAACGAAGTCACATTTTAGTTTTCATTATAACAAACAGTTGAAACATCGTCTCTTTGTCTACAGTAGCGGAATATTAAAGTAGAGTCGAATGCACTCGAGACAAACCAAAAACGAAAAGTAAAACTTGTTGCGTTCTCAGAGAAAACTAATAAATGTTTCTCGCGGAGACGCCGACGCGGTACCGGAGCGTGACATTAAACTTGGCCATAAAGTGAGCGTGCAATATCGAGTTAGCGACTCCCGCAGACCAAACAAGACGCTGCGGACTTCCCGGCGTAAACTACTTAAATCTTGACGCTCGTGCGCCACGGCGAACAAACTTGCGGACTATAGTTTGGATTATAGTGGCGGCTTTCAATAGATAACGTAGTGAAGTGGAGTGGATTTATAAACGATGAATTTTAACATCTACCCTCATAATATTACTGGATATTTTTCTTTGAAGATTATCGCAGACAAAAGGATTTTAATTAAAACGGTAAATTTTTATTGAACTAAAAGTCTCGTATTGTTTGATTTTGGATAGATGTTAAACTATTCAACTACTTTTACACTTGAAGGCACGAAAAAAACTTTATTGCTAAGATTTCGGGTTCAAAGCCCGGATCGGGCAAAGTTATATTGAGGTTTTTCAACTCGATATCCACCTGGAATTTTGGAATTTATGCCGGAATTGGTTAAAAGATCACTCCCAATCCCACCATCGAAAAGCATATGACGAAATCTAGTTGCACCTCTGCCTACACCTTCAGGAAACACAGACGTGAGATATGATTAATTCGGAAAAGTTGTGATTATTTTACCGTCAAGCCGGCCCCGTCGTGAAACTCCTTCTACAGCAGGCTCTACCGAGGTTGCTTCTATGTTGTCCAAGCTAAATAAATAACTGAGAGCTTATTTATTCTGTCTGGGAACTTAAAACTTGTTCAGGTAGTCATAAATTTATACAAAGTGTCAAGATCTCGCAAAACGGGCCGTACTATTACATTCAAATTGCTGCAAAGAAGCCACCTGTTGGCAGCTAGTTGTTGCCAGCCCGCGCGGGAAAATGTTCTCGAAAAAGATTTTATTGGTGGAAAACGATCGCCTTCCTACGACAGATGTTCTGCGGAGAGATTTGCTCCCGACTCGCTGGAAACTTGTTTTGGGAACATTGCTGTACTCACCAATGGATATTGAAACGTATCGTGTACTTTTTTCGGTTTATTATCGCTTGTTTCTTTCAGCTAGCCTTTAACTTTATGTTGAAATCTTTTGTTGGAAAATATCTACATAATTTTAGTAAAGAATCAACTTTTAAGTATAACTTGAAATATACTTAAATATTGTGGTTGTATGTTTTATTACGTGTATTCTCAAGCAATAATACATTTCATGAGTTGTTTCGTATCTCAGTATGATTATCTAGTTCCATCTTCAGTTTGCCTGATTTTTACAACTGCTTTGCAGATGGTCCTTCCGCCTGTCTTTAGCAGTGTTTCCAAACCCAATACTTTAAGTGAAGTGTACATTCTTCAATATATGACCGGTTCCTCTGGTGATGCGAATGTTTGTGAGCATCGGTGATCATTTAATCATGTCACAGAGAAAAGCTGATTAAAATCGTTATCATCAACTTGTACCAGTCCACTGCTGCACATTGTAGTCTTTCACAATACTTATTTATTTATGAAATCAAGTAAAAGAGCAAAAGCTATGCGCATACAAACCAAATAATTGGTTCTGTATAGTAATATTTTAGTGAGAAGTAACGTTAAAGTAAAAAGTAAAAAAACAAGCGCTGTAATTGATACGTCCAATGAACACAAAAAGCACGGCGATGTAAGCCGCGCCGGGTTCGCGCCTCGCACGGACCAATTACCTAAAACACACAAGCAGTTAACCTCAAATTTCACTAATGAAAATTTTCCATACAAGTTCGAACCACAAGGGCGCGCCTTATCGTTTATCTGAAGCTTATTGCCTTTCTCCCGTCGGTAATTAACGTACGTGCCTCCGCGCTCGCAACGCAGCCACGAACAGTCCCCGTAACTCACCTATTGTCAACTCGCCGTGTTCCATTGCGAAGACGTAATTAAAAACACATCGCGATACCCCCTGGGCTGTCAAATAAAAAGCAAAATTCGGACTTCAAAACGTTTTATTAGCGACATTATCGCTGAATCTTTATTACCTTACGATGCGATTGCGTTCGTTATATTCAGCGCTCCGTCGCTCGCCGCCACGTCGAGTAAATTTAAGCGGAGCCACAAACAAATGTAAAGGGAAGAAAATGCCGAAAGAATTTATGTCGGTGTACTCCACCGCAACCGGTCGCCTGTATCGATGTCGTTTGCATCTGAAATCTTTCGAGGCGGGACTGTATTAGAGAGGGGAATCGGCCGGGATCTTAATTTATCGAAGTTTTTATGGTTTAATTAACGGAATTCACTTAGCCGAGGGGCGAGCCGCGTCGCGCTGTCGCCGGCGCGGTTAGCGCTTTATTTTATACTAATAGATGTCCTCCCGGGCCGCGCTATAATTAGCACCGGGACGCTATTGAAAGTTTTAATTGAAAAAGCCTTTGTGCAGTTCTATAGTCTGTGAACAATTTTAGAGTGTATTTCAGATGACTCGGCCCTGATGCGCCGCGCTTTGTCTCGCCGACAGCCGTGACTGGCCGAAATGCTCGCTCCATCATTACATTAACCGACAGACACACTTTCCTCCGCCACTGAATTTCAATGGGAAAATGGTATTCGATAATACGTTCACATTTTAGACTTATGGTTTTATCGTTTAAACGCATTTTTAATACATAAAAAATCGTATCTCACAAATCTATTGCTGTGGATTGATAATGTAGTTATCTAATATAGTTACGTTACTTTCAGCAATCTCGTAAAGTGTATTTTATGACGAAGAAAACTGACCATAGCCGACACACGCACGAACAGAGAAACTTTGACACAAACCATCATTAAATATCATACAGTTAGCGCATCCGTCGTCGTCTAATACTGGTCTACTGTCGACGTAATGCTACAAAATACAGCCCAGGCAAGCCTTTCATAAGATGGACCGATGCGGTCGAGATTGCTTTGATGTTGGATACTTTGTTGGATAGCTAAAATGATATGGTTAATATTACTAATTTTTCTCCTTTTTATACCTTCCAAAAATAATAATAACGTTCATTATTGTAAAAAGATAATTAATGTAGATATGTATTGTTACAAAATAATATTCCTTATTTTGCACTCTTGTCTAATCAGTCCCAAATTAATTCACCCTTTAGAAAATTACAAATTCGAAACTGTAAATTGTTGCCTCTTGCCCCAATTATTATAACATTTATTCTTTACGAGGTAAACAGATCCCTATTTATTAGGGTTCATTATTAGAATTAATTTGTTTGTGTTATGTTTGGGATGCGGTCGGATCGGAGATAGAACGGATCAAACCGTGCGTAAAGACTCTGTTTTGATATTTAAATGAGGGTAAAGGCTTGATTGTAGCCATTCACCTCAGTTGAGGGCAGACG
>JAABKM020000008.1:3724572-3736992 GCA_016277805.2 Papilio aristodemus | reverse complement strand
AGTCGGCGCCGGGCCGCTCGCATGTCGACATGTTTTTAATAAAAGCCAGATTAAGGAATCGCCTCGGCGCTTACATTATAGTATGCGCGAAAGAATGTCATATAAGACGTAACTCGCTCGGATACATTTCACACCTCGCTTCACGCTTTACCTAAATCTGATGTCATTTCGACGCGATCCTCTGGAAATAGGGGTAGGAATCCCTCGGATAGTCGAGAAATATTTGGAGCTATTTCTCACACGAGTGCCCCTCCGCCCTTCTGCCCTCCCGCCGCCTTGTATCTCACCAGTACCGGCGACTTCATCGCTTTAATATTTGAACGAGCAGAAAGAGAAGTTGTTAGCTTGTTTACCTGACTCGTTGGAAAATTCGTGGAGTCGTGGACAAATGGTCGCTTAGTTTTGAAAAATTTACAGTCGGAGCAAAACATTTCCATGATACAGTTTAAGTATGTTTATTTGAACACTATTATATAGTTGTGAGGTAAACAAATTGTTGAAATTTGTTCGGAGTAGCTGAAAAATTTGTTTGATTTTTACTACAAAAAATTAACAAGTTTCAAGTTTTCTATTTATGTACCTAATAACTATTTCTGACGTTTTCTATTAATGTATTATATTTAATTATCGTACTTAGTGTCGATAGACCGTTAATGTCACTATATCGCTTTCATGAAAAAAATCTTGTTTATTAATTTATATCAAATACTTGTTTTAAAGATAATATCGGGTAGAGCATCTTTTAAATAAAACGAAGTTCGGGTAAGGTGCTTAAAACTTCGGTCAATGAGACGGGCGCGGGCGTAGCGCCGCCATACGTTCCATTAACAAAGAGCTCAGCGGCACCGCGCCATTTGTGTTTTTCCGAGCAGAGAAATCGCCAACAATAAAACTCGGGCCTCCTCCACAATGCCCGCTCGCATGGCCTGCTTTTAATTTGCCGAACGTATATCGGATCGCGCAACCCGTCGGGGATCGCTTAAAAACACTCCCCGAGAATTTTCTCCATTTCGGTGTCGTGTCAGTCATACCGATGTTTTTACAGCGAGCGCAAATTTCAAACGAATGTATTTGTTTATGTTATTTACCGGATCGACGACCGAGTATCGGCAATTAAACAACGATCGATTACGATTACTTTGCGAATGTTCGGATTGCGAGAGACGATACCGGAGTAGAGTGGAAAGTAATTAGAAACGCGTCCGCTCTCAGGCGTACGATGTTTTGTTGATAATTCAATAATCCGGCCTCGAGGCGGATCTCTTTTCACGACGTTTTTTCCCCCTTTCCTTCCCCGCGTCTGCCCCCTCTACGCTTTTTTTTACAGAACGCTTCCCATAACGTCCCCGTGTAATCGGTTATCAGGTTCTTTTTTTTTTCATTTCCTGCAAAATATTTAAGGTAACTTTCTATAAACTTATTTAAGTATCGAATTTTGGTTCGATACAAATAAAGTTAAATTGGTAAAGTTAGCGGATGGTGTAATAGGTACAGGTGATATCAGAAACGATTCTTCAAAACGATTCCGTCGTAACGAATTAGGTTATATAAATGTCGGGAAGTATATTTAAGTGTAGCAAAGATATGAAATGATGAACGCTTATGTAGATTTTTCACATTTATGACGAGAAAAAGCCTGCAATAACGCGGCCAATTTGTTATGTGTCGACCGTAAGTGAAAAATATCGTCTATGGTTAGTTGCGGGGCCGTGGTACGGGGGTGTGCGGGGTTCAGGCCGGGGCGAGCAGGGCTGCGTGTTCCCGTATATGGGGAAATGGTACAATTAATTAAATTAGCACTTAAATGTATGCTAACATTCACCGCGGGCGCGCCGCCAGCGCCGCCAGCGCCGCCGTAAGCCACGCGCGCACGTTTATTAAAACTATTTATCTTTTAAACGATATAGAACGAGGTTAAGGTTTTTTTTATTTCACTTTCTGTAATATTGCTTCATTAAGATAACTGGATATATTGCACAAGGGTTACACAGACTAACATTGTGGTGTTGAAAATTTGTGTAGCTTTAATTTTTTATTTTATTAAAAATGATTGTATGTTTGTCCTGTATTCGATTCTAAACCATTGATCAGGTTGTGAATATAATAGCAGGATGTGTTCACGTCAGCAAGGCTTTTAGCTCAAGAAAGTCCAAAAAAATGTTTTTTTTTTTTTACTTTTTGTAGAATTGTTTGATGTGATTTTAACGTATGAAAAGAGAACATAACCAAAGACTTTTATTATTTTATTAGACATTGCATGCTGCTTACTAATAAATAGCAGTTGGAAATAATGTAAAGTAAGTCTATGCAAAGTGTAAGTTTGTGGAGTTGAAAGATTTATAACATTGAAATAGCAAATACTTAGTAAAATATGAGGAAACTTTTAAAAATTAAAAACAAATAAAATTAAAATTTGTCTCTTAAAAAAAAAGTGATTTCTGCTATCGATAAAATAAATATACTTGTTGTAAATTTCATTCTAAGCATAAAACTTTTAGCAGAAGTTTATAACAGTTTTTAATTTAAACGGATAGTTTTTGGGTACTTAAACATTATTTTTCTTCAGAATTTTACTAATCTAGGCAGTACAAATTCGGTAATATTTCTTAATTCATACATTTAACTTATAAATTTTTAGCCTCATAATTAGTGTTGCTTAGAGTTTTACAATAAATTGTAAAAGGGAATTACTGAAACTGCTAGGTTACGAGGTCGCAAAACGCAGTAAGTTAATGTAGCAAAAAGTTTAAAATAAAACTGTCCTCTTGCACCTACATACATAAATATCCCGTAATTTCAAGTTACGAATTAATCCACTTAGGTTGCGTTTCGATACGCGGCCGCGCCCGCCCGTTTGTCATAACGCTACGGACTGTTTCATTCATTAGTGGCCGAGTTCATCGCCGCTCGCTGTCCCTTGCTCGCTGTAATTTACACCTTATAATGTTGTCAATAAACACATATTGCTTTGATGGTGTCGAATTAGCGAACGTGCCAGTTCACTAATGCTTAATGGAGGTGCTAGGGCTGGCTATTTCAGGATTCAATTTAAAAAAGAGTACTGAAAAATATTTGAAATTACGTTTCAGGTAATACGTTCAACAGAGTTACATTTGAGACATATTAAAATTAGATAAAAATAATAGAAAAGACTCTTACTTGCACAGAGCTTTTTTTTTTGGAACTTACGTTTTAAAAGTAACGTATTTAATGTGGTCATAACTGATTGAATCGTTTTTGTATTCATATTTAATGTATTTTGATCAATCGACGCTATGACAACTTGGATATAATACAATGAAACTAACTAGACGGATCTATGATAGGCTGACCGTTTGTCACATTGGTCAAGCATCTGCCAGTCTTTAAGTCCGCTCACTTCCGCTTCGTTTAAAACAATCGCTAAAGGATAATGGGTAACTGTTAGGCGATCTTCTATCATCAGTAGTGTGTTTTCTTTTATCACGTCAATACCACAACTTTCATATTTTTATAGAAGGTGGAAAATGAGTTATACATGCACTGTCTACTATTGACACGAGAAAATACAAAAAAAAAAATTTGAAAAATTGATACCCTTTCCTACATCTCGCCTCCCTCAAAGTCCTTTTCCGCTTCTCATCCTATCCCATATTTAAATAATTATATTTATTGTACAGTAGATACAACGTCTTGTGACCTGTATAAAATAGGTTGATAATAATTGCTATCTCCCAACCCTAGCCGGGTGTACGGGCGAGCTCTTGGTGCAGGAATGACTTTATAGCTTATTCTTTGCGCGACTCATTACTCGATTGCCGTCTGCCGTGTTCTCGTAAATTAAATTCAATGAATTGTTGTTTTTGCGTTTTCATTTATTTGAATTGTTCTTTCAACTAGTTTTATGATAGATATCATTCGAAAGTATTTAATTGCGAGCAAGTTTAAATAAACCAATAAAAAATTAATTTATCAAAAGTTAAATTTAAATTTAAGAAAGATAAGTAACATAAAATAGACGAAGCGACATTCAATTTAAAAAGTTGCAAAGATTTCTATAATTAAAGTTTCACGTACTTGAAGCCCGTTCTTAAAGTCTTACTAGGAAAACTTTAATCTTAACATATCAGTTTATCTGATTGGTATTACGAATACATAACTTGGGTCAGTTGTACCCCGAGGCGCCCCGGACGGCCCCTGCCTAGGCGGGATTTTAAACAGTCTACGAACTAAGTGGGCCTGAGCAAATAGGTGCGGTAGAACAACGAAGAGAGTTTACCGATTGGGGACCCATTTTCCGGCCCAATCATCCACTCGAGACGGCGCCGTTGTCTGCGGAAGCCACGAGCCCTCGCAATCGCCGCCGACAAATCCTTTAAAAAACAACCTCAGGAAACGAACCTCTTTCTAGAATCAATGAGGTTTTTTTTATTGGATTTATGTCAGGTTACTGAGTTCTTTTTAAATACATATTTGGGTGTTATGCTTGAATTTTGTTTTGGCTTCTAATTATAATTTTACTTCATTTATTTCTAATTTTTCTTGTATTAGTAACATAAGTTGTACCTGTCACGAGGCACCCGACGGTTTAACAGTCTAGGTTCAATACCTAGGTATTATGAAATGCATATTTACATTAAGTAAATACTTTTTAATAAAAATATATTTAACTAATTCATTATTCTAAATGAGCGACAAACTAGTGCGAAATTAAGCGATCCATACATAATATGTTGATGAAATGATAATGGCAACATAGGTATTAATTTTAGGAAGAATTTAAAATAAGTACGGTATGAATTAATTTAATGAAGAAATGGATATGTATGGTATGAAATAATCGACGGAAATATTTGCACAGTTAGTATTAACCTGATCCTTAAATTATAATATCCAGATAAACATCGTTGAGATAAACATAAGCGTGAATTGGATCTAGATCGTAGATTAATTCAGCCTTCTAGGAAACTCATCGGAAATCTCGCGTTCAATACAAATACTTACCTAAGAGGAATGAATATTAGATTTCAGTATCAGAACAGAGGAGACTGAGGAGAGGATTGTTTTGGTTTTATTGTTTGTTAACCCTTTGAAATAAATATTAGTTTTAGTTTTATTTTCGTAATTTTGCCCATTATTAAATTATCCCATTTCCTTGTTATCTGTACCCTCGTAATGCGTTACCAAGTACTTACTTGGTAACGCATTACAAATTCTCCGGTTATTACTTATGCCTATATTTGTATGCCACATTAGTTTTTTTTAATAATAAAATTAAGAATGTAGTAATTTTATACCTGCATATAAAACTAAAGTACAAATAAATTTAATTTTTAGACTACATTTACATATGTCTTTGATCTATGATCAAAGAAATAAAGAATTATACAGACGAAATTAAGAATTTGTAATAAAATTAAAAAATTAAATGAAAATAATTACATAACGAGGTAAAACTCTACAGTTGCTTCTATTCTACGATTAAGGGGCGTCGAGTTTCCCCTATTGATTACCTAAAAAGCGGAAAATAAAATTGTGTTCGTCGAGTCCGCAGTGAGTACAATGCGGTCGATGGACCGCCAAAAACATACTGAACAAATCAGATCTTACTTTTAGGAGACCACTGTCCCTTAAAAGCAACACTTAACTGATTAAATTTCACTCTTGTGGCTCAAGGGAAAACCATAGTTAAGCGGACAATTCAAGTTTTTATTTCTGCAAAAAACTTCAGCACTCTTTCGATTTGTTTTAGGAACTTTATTTCACTTAAATTCACTTGAAGAACTTACCTTTCTAAGTGTTGTCATCCAGTCAGAGTTGCAGTCAGTGTTTACTCCTGCACTTCAGGGGATAGACGTTGATGATGGAATGAGAGAAGACGGAGAGATTTGCAGGGTATAGAGGGTAGTTCACTCTCCGTACGACTCCCGTCAAGACAGTTCATTCTTATGTTAACTTATAGTATGTACCTTCATTGATAACTTTGTTCATACTCCACCACAGCCTGCTTCCACTCAGACGTATTAATCAATCAAAAATCTCAATGGGATAAAATATTTTATTTTATCCTTAATGTAAATGTTATTTCATTTAAATTATAAAAATTGGGATAATATAAAACAAGATGGCTTAAACAAGCGTAACTCAAAACGGAAGTTAAAAATGTCGCTTGAGGTACACTGACAATATGAGAGTAGTTTCCCGAGCGCGAGCGGTGGCGGGAAACTTCCCCGGCGCTCGCTCAATCTTTATCGAATAAAGCAGTTTAGTAAACCGCAGCCGAACTCCCGCCACCCGACATTATCTATTTATAAACAAATTTTAATAGAGCGCGGAATTGCTTTTGGAGCCTCACTAAAAGGGATTCGTTTAGTTTACAGCCTACTTCTGTATTAATTTTATATCTTTGGTTTAGCATAACTTAGTAATTTCCCTACCTGGAGATGTTCGTCTTCAAGCTTTATAGTATATCTAATATGGAAAATGTTTAAAGTATTGACTTTTTAATCTCAATATAATTGGTAATTTAATATGAGAAAAAACGATCAAAAATAAACTTTTGAATTAAAGATGCTTGCTACTATTAGACAAATTTACTATTCTAAGGTAATAAAGTTAAAAATATCCAACATTAGTTTCCGACAGAGTAACGTGGGGTGGCCGAGGAAGTTTCTGGTCTTGATAATAACGGAAGAAGCGCAGGGGAAAGCGACCGGAGACAGGATTTATTCAGTTTTATTACTTTTTTACGGGGCTATAGAGGGCGCGTGGAGACTAACAGAGAGCATGTTATGATCTCCATCATAATATGTCTGATATGAGAACATGTGTGATTATTGTTGAGCTCATGTTTCTTTTATATAATTTAGGAGACAGAAACAAGCTTGCATTCAACTGGACGGTCTTTATCGTCCATATCAAAATTTTTTTTTTTAGTTCATATAATTTCATTGACTGATATCATGACTAATAATTATTAAACTTTAAAGCAATCTACGGATACATCGCTTATAAAACGGATGGACAAGGGCGCCAAGAGTTTTGGAATTACGTTTGCGTATAATCCCTAATTTCCGTTAAATAAACAAAAGTGTCATATAGATTATTATTGTCTAATATATATTATGCATATGTATAGCTTTGACCATAGCGAGTCGACATGAAACTAATAGGTCTATATCATAAGTAAAATAATTTAGACCCTGGTCGAAGCAACAGAGTTTCTCCAAATGAACTAACGATATGACGGAGACAACTAGATAAAGACAGCAGGGGATTGATCTTTGTGGCCCCTAATGAAAGGCCTATATCAAACAGTCGTACCTGGATATAAGTCTGTCTTAGTGGTTGAAAGGATGTCGACGAATCTACGACACAGTCCTGGCGCACCACTTTAATTTTTTTATTCTACGCATCTGTGTACTCTTGTCACTTTTGCAACATAAATTTGTCTTGTTACTCTTTTTCTATTCATCATTTTAACATAAATTTTTACGCGTTGTTTATTTTGTAACAACACTGTTTTACATGTAAATATGACAAAGTATCCACATACACAATTTTATAGGCGGATATGGCAATAAGAAACACAGGTTTTTAAAATACGGCATTTAGCAAGTCAACTTCACTCTAAACCAAAAGGAATCCATAAACTCGTAATTTTCTAATACATGTAAATTAAAATAAAATAACTATTAGAATAAGGCAAGAAAAACTTAGTGAAATTCAATATAAAATCGTGTACCCTGTTGTTCTAGGGACGTGTAGAAATAAAAATAAAGGCGCTGTTCACGCCTAATGGCCGGAACGAGCGAGTGTTGTTGTTTGATAAGAACGATACTGGGGCGCTCAGTGAAGGGTTACAAACCACCGCCGTGGAGACGATTCTTTGAGAGCTTGTCATTTATATTCTGCACTTTTCATTATTTTAATACTTCAAATTTAGACTACTTAAAACTTACCTTATCATCCAGACGTTTTTTTCCTATTTAAATGCTTTTCAAGCAATAACGTAAACTTAAAAAAATAACCGTAACTCATTACAATTGAAAGCGACTATCAAACAAAGAAAATTTAACGAACTATTATCATCAAAATTTTCTGAAAGAAAATGCTACGAAGAAAAAAATTTGATTGAAATACAATGCTATTTACACAAGTTATTAATGCGGGTCTCCGCGGCCGGCCAAAGGACCAGCGCTGCGCAAAAAGACTCAAAACTAAATACAATTTATAAAAGAGAATTCTTAAAGAGCGAAGACGCTCCGGCAAAAAGATAATTCGGTCTCTCCCTGCGCCCGGGGCCCGCGTTTGTCTTTGCTATTGTGAACTTTTATTTCGCTCACTTTTATGAATTATTTTCAGTTGTTTTTTATCAGCAGCAAAATTCAAATGGCAGCGGGGCCGAGACCTCAACTGCAGTCACGCTGTTTGCTCAGCCCTCGCGGACAAGATGGAGGTTTATTTTAATCTGCATGTCAAATAACTGTCGCTGTTGACGAAATTAAAATTACTAGCCAAAGAAGTTTCAAGTGTGATTTCACATTTGGTCATATTTATATTTTAGTACAAGTTAATAGAGAAGCAATCATAAGTCCAGCCCCACCTCGTACTGGGCATTTGGTCTATCTAGTAATATACTATCTAGGCATAGATAGCAGTCGCTCAATCTTCTGTGACAGATTTACAAATATAAAATATAAAAATAAACAATAATTCCGATGCTAATGCAATAATTCAATTTATTATTATAACGGTATCATAATATATATGTACATCAATTCGTAATGTACAGCTGTACGTTGCTGTTAATTCATTCATCATCTATTGCAGAGCGGGGTAGCATTTCAAATTAAACGTTTGTTCTTGTGGCAGGCGAAGGAAGATGTTTAGGTGGTATTGTTATGTAAATGCCGGTCTGGCTTCAGCGACTTAAATTAACACTCACACGCCGCGACCGAGCTCTACAATGACACGACTAATTGCAGAGCAAGCGTTCTAACTAATATAAAATAATGATCCCTGAGTGTTTATGTTAGAGTTAAAATACTATGACAGTCACCATCGTTTTACAAGTGATGACACAAAAAAGAAAAAATAGAATTTAGAAAAACTCTTAGGAGAATTCACTATTCCGTGTAATGTGTTTTAATATTTTTTTCGATCTAAAACTAAATGAGGATACAATTCGTTACGTTACTATTTTAAAATACTTTTATAGTAGACGATTTAAAGGAACAGGATGCGCTGACAACGACAAATAACGAGTCTGGCGAGAGAGAAACAGACGAGATAAAAAAGACTGAAAGAATCCAAGAAACGTTACTAAAGCTTAAAAAATTTACACGCATAGTGAGCGCGCGCCCGGCCGTGAAGAATTCCCGGCCGAGGCAAAGCAGTCGGAATAACGTCGACAAACAGTAGGAAGCGTTGACGAAACAAATGAAAAAGAATACCCTCTGAGCAGTCTCAAATCCAACAAACGTAAAAGAGATTACCTACGCCCCAACTGCTCTCAACTTGTATAAACAAAAAAATGTCTCAATTCTCAATTTTCCTGCTTTAAAACAACGCGAAATTGCCAGAGAATGAGCAGAGGAATGTTAAAAAATGTTTTTAAAACGACAACAAAGAGCTGGCGAGAGTTATTTGGATTTTTATTGCCACGAGCCGCGCGCCAATAGATGATTTTGAGTTCCTGATCGATCAAAGTTTCTGATGCTTGAAATCGAATCCTACGAGATTCGATATCATGCCAAATATTAATAAGTACGAGGCTGTAGTCTAAAATTACGGATACGATGTTCAATTTCGTCATTCTCCTACTCGATTTTTAATTGACATTAAAATACACTAGTTTATCAACGATCTCACATGACTTAATTAAACGTTATATAGATATTTCTTGTGTTCATGATGCGTGTAAAATTTTGATATTGAAAGTCAAAATTTAATAAGAAAGAAAGAAATTGTCTAGTCTCTCGAAATACAGCGAGTTTTATTTAACTGGTGGTAGGTAAATGCTACGGAACATGATGCCTGCATTAAATTTTAATCGTAATCAATATCAGTCGAATACTATTGACACGCGATCCTCGCAAAAGTAAAGATTTATTTTTATTTTTGAATTATGTCTTTGATCATATCTACTGAAAATCATTATGTATGAAGTAATTTAATAACAAATTAATTTCATAAATATTTGTGTAATCTGAAAGATAATTCGTGTAAAAAGATATTCTAGTAAACGTTTGCATACAAATTGCTAAATTCTTTATCTTTCTGCCGCCATAAAGAGTCGCTTTGCACAGCAATATAAGGCTGGCTTCGGATATATTTTAGCGTTAGGCTCCCTTCCGCTGATTACACGCAAATTGTTATAAATTGAATTTTAAAGCAAGCCGCATTGCTCGGATCTCGCCGAGAGCCTCACCGACTACAAGATGTAACGGGACGACAAAGAAAGGGTTATTTGTACATCGTAGGGTTGGCACTACGACAATCATATTTATATTTATTGTGGTTGCTGGGTTTTTCGCCCGGTGGAGTAGAAAGAAATGAGTCCATGTCTTCACAACAACATGATATAACATGTCAACACATAAAAAATTGCCGATAAAAAGACATTTAATTGATCAAGAAGTCATGAATAAATTTAAATAAAATTAAGAATTTTGAGTTAAATAATAAAAAACTTTAATATAAACTGTTGTTAAAATTAAAATAAATACTTTTTAAATTAATATGTATTCTGATTAGATGATATGATTAAGAGCAGATATTTAGATGTATTGAAGTACGAATAATATAATGATTTATTCATCGTAAAAATTAAAATAATATGTGTGGCAGCCCTGGGTATTATTAACGCTATATAATGAGAGCGATGATTTCTCGGCTCTAAGCGAGCGTTTCATAACAACAAACTTTCATCTACCCTCGTCACTTAGTTAATTTTATTTACATTTAACTCTGCACGCTTTATTAAGGGCTCAGGTTTATTTCTAACGTATAAAATGGGCTTGACAAATTTCAATATCAAGAAAACACTGCGTGAGCTACTCGTGACTTTATATTGTACCTATGTAGTATATGTTAATCTAACATTATATAAAACATTTAATCCTTGTTATACTACTAGGTAAACGTTATTCAGATTCATTTTGTGCACACAAGACAAAAATAATTAGAAGAAAAAACTGTGATTATTTACTGTGTAAATGGCCAAAAAGAAAAATATTATAAAGAAAAATATTTACGAATTAAAATGTTACAGTTAATTCAATAGTTGTAATTGCGTAATAAAGTAAAGACTAAATTCAATAAGATTTCAACTAAAAATACTTCAAAAACATGAACAATTTCTTTAGACGTAAAAGCTAGAATTAGTGAGCATAGTTTGAGCAACGTCGGCCCGCGATTCCACCGCATTACTGCGGGGAGCCGGCCTTTATTGCTCAATTTGACTTTATTTAACGCAATTCGCAGCCGGCGGGGCATGCGGGGCGTGGCAGGGGGGAGGGAAGGCGCCCCACGTCTCGCAGGCTGACGGCGAACAGATGAGGTCCCACTTCAATCCACTTAGCACGCGCCAAGCCAGTAGGTGATCGCAATCTACGCTAAGACTAGTGACGCTTTGAGTGCTTCCAATGGCTGCCTGTAATGGGACTTTCCAGCACCGGACTCATCTATTTAACATATATCGATGACGAAACATTTCCAAATGCAACTAATACGATTCGAACTATTAACATATATAGGGTCACAGATGACACCAGGCGATGGTAGGATACTGAAATATAGCATCAGTGTTTCCTTGATAATTCAATATCCATCGAGGTGAGAAGTGAAAATACTGTTGAAAGCGCGATGTACTATGATAGCATATCATCACTTAGGAAAAGTATTTTCCATGATTGTTTCCAAACAGAAAGACGAAGCTTCCAAAGCTTTTGACTTAAGAGAGCTTTAATTATTTAGTACAGATAAATCGTAAGAATTAATTATTGCGAAATAAATTTAGATAACTACAAAAACATCTGTGGTCGTGTAGGATATTATTATATATTGTCAATGTTTTTAAACTACCGGTATCCTAACTCCGTGTGCAATTGTCTAAATGAAATTAGGAATTTCGTGTTGGCTGATGGGACCAATGTTTGTTATGTTCCACACTGATAAGTTTGCACTATGAAGTAATCTGGTTAACCAGCATGTTTATTTCGCGCGCGAGATGCCGCGTCGAGTGGGCCTCAGCCGGTTTAGTCTCGCTAGTGGGGGTAAGTAGAGGGGAGTCGGGTGTCATTTTCACGCCAGCATATTGCCCGCCGCCGGCCTGTAATTGAATAATGAAATTGTAGCGAATTTCCACGCAGGCCGCTTTGATTTTTTTTTGATCCCGATTCGATTTTAGGATCCCGATACATGGAAATTTTTAACATG
>JAABKM020000008.1:3597134-3637099 GCA_016277805.2 Papilio aristodemus | reverse complement strand
TAACTTCCAACATCTTCTGTGTTTATTACTCTAATAAACACAGAAGATGTTGGAAGTTACATAGTGATAGTTCTATGCCTGCATTCAAAACTCAAATGATAAATCATAATCTTGGCTTTAGCTTAACAGTAACTACAGAAATAACAATAATAAGTATTTTATTTTGGCTTATTCAACCTATATGACATAAAATATAAGGATGCAATAATTATTAAAATTAAAAAAATATATATTATTATGATTTACTAACATCAAGTAATTTTGTTTCAGCATCCAACTCATCCACCAGTCCCATTATTCCTTGCCATATAGAGGTAGTTGGTTCGAAATCATCAAAAGGTATTATGGTGGTATTAAGATCGGGCTCTGGGTTGTCAGGTACTGCGTCAGGTTTGCTTTCAACAAAGTATGCTGTTTCCATAACTTGATCTGTGGTCACTTCTTCTATATTCTCATCATGAACACGTGTTATATTGCCGTAGTCGGTGCCGTCGCGCAAATATTCATCTTCTTTCATATCTTCATTGGAGGATGACTCTATATTGATGAATCTGTAAATAAGAAATGAACAATGTTTCAATAATAATATCGTGCAAACTATCAAAACCTTATTTTATGACATATTACTTTATTATAACGCTATATAAAACACGACTCAGCCAGACGTTTAGAATTTCTGAATATGGCGATAAACTCGCCCCCTGTTACTATTATGGGACCAACAAACATAGGGCGAAATGTGAGCACACTAGTTGCACTTCTGCCTACCCCTTCGTGGATCACAGACGTGAGGCTACTTCTTAGAGTAAGAAGTAAAGATAATTACTTTCACAGTAAAACCAAGACATGAGCTTAAAAATTTGAATAAACGGATTACATAAATTACAACTTACTGCTTAGTCATCATAGCTTTACGGATAATATACAATACCGATAACATAATTGATATAAATATATTTGCCAAACCGTTCAGTAGGTCAAATATATCAGCTTACACCTACTGAGTATATAAATGGAAAGAAATATTTACTTTAGAGAAGAGATAGTTAAGAAATTTGGCTTAAAGATCTCTTAAAAACCAAAATTACAAATTTTCTCTTTAATGGCAATTAAATCCCACAATGAATTATTAGATAGTACTAGCTTTACATAGTAAGTCCGTAAGAGATTTGAAACATTGCATACAATCTGGTAGCCAAGGTCACTACCGGAAATCACCAGCAACATTAAGGGATTGTTGAGATTCTTCGGGGAACTGGGCTGGAATGACTTATGCCACCCGCCCACACGCAAAGTACGCGCTAGTCATGAAGTTGCAGAGATTAGCCCCCTCTAACTACTACAATAACTTCATTGCATACATACTATAAAAGATAAAAAAAAAACAACAACTTACATAAATAACTCTATGTTACTTTCCAATATCTATACATTTACAAGGTGTTTAACTTTATTATAATGATAAGACTTATGCTTGCTCAAAGTACAGACAACTGATTAGCCTCAATAAGATGCACTAAACTGCAACTCCTTAGATAATCACTTTTACCCAATATCATGTTTAACATTTTTCTTTATAAATGAAGGTAATTCATAATAACTTTTTGTAAGTCTTAGTTTTAATTAAATAGGTTATAAAGATTGCTAGATACTAGCTTTATAATTGATTGAATTAAATACAATTACCATTTAAACATTCTTTCTAATTAAAAATTTATGACAATATTTTTAATTTTAAAACAGACTTACCCTTCTGTGGCTAATATGCCCAACATAGAATTGAACTCCTCCTTGTCTCTCTTCAATTTCCTTTCCTTTGCATAGCTCTGTTCAATAGTGTAATCGTGTGCAGGATTTTTCAATATTTCCACACGTAGGATGCCATGCCTCGGCCATGAATCTTTTACATGATTCAAACATGTAGTTGGTGTTTTTGAGAATGCTATATGTATATATGCAAGAACAAAGAATGCAACTAGTGCTTTAAGTAGCACAAGGAATTCAAAAAATCTTCTGACAGGCCTTGGAAAGGTTCTTGCGTAGGCAACAGCGAATTTAAAGAATAAGGCATGGAACAGCCTCTCCCTCACATTAAAAAGTGGATTTTGATTGTTATTACGGTTATTACGATTCATCATTTGATTTATCAATGGGACACCAGGGAAAATATTATTTTCAGGGTTAACTCCAGGTGGCAAATTGTTCATTACGTTAGGCCGACCAGCGTTACTCATTTCTGTGCAAACGGTGCACAGATATGCAAAACTTATTCAGGCTTTGCTATTTGTCTATTAAAATATCCACATATTTACACAGGACCTAGAAAAAAAGTAATACCTATGTATATCTTATAACTGTTTAAATTATATCTATATATGTGATACGTGTAATTAAAAAAAATCTTAATCTAAAAGTTACATTTAACGTCAAAGATTATCTTTTACGTGCAAAATTATTAGTTTCGCAGATATATGTATGTCTAAAATGATCTGAATTTGTCATTGACCTCTGATTAGGAAATCATCGAGTAGTGTATTTGTGCGTAGACTTAGACAGTACTCTTAAGGCGCAACAAAAAATATTGTGCATATTGTAATGAAGTGGTCGTCTATAGAGGTGATCATGAATTTACGAACAAAAGTAAAAGTTATCAACAATCAAAATAGTACCAAAATGTCAAAAACACTTTCACAACAGGATTACGTAAAACGTCCGTTATTTATTCTACTACAAAATTTGTGACAATATAACACAGAGGAACGTTTTTAAATCAATTGCACATGAAAAATAAATATATTATGCCACTATGTAATCAACACATGAATTAATACAAGTACTGTCAAATTCGTGACATGTCATTCCATATGTTTCTGTGTTCATTGTTGTCATGTTGTCAACGGTGCATTCACTTTTAGATTTCTTGTTAGATAAACATTTCTTTAAAACATAAAAAAATAAAGAACACTAAATAATTTTCAACAGCTCTCATCAATGTTTTACTATGTATTGCATACCTAGACATTGTTCTAAAAGTTTTTATTTAAGCTGCAAATTAAATAAACTATGAATTTAATGAAAAATAAGTGTGGTCATTTTAATTTCATTATTCAAATCAAATAGACACAAAAAATGGAAAAGTTCATATCAAAATATAACGTTATTAAACTTCTAATACCAAAAACACAATGTTAGAGAGATGGGCTAGATGGCGTAATATAAGTATTTAATGCATAAAAAGAAAAATAGGTGGCAGCACTACTATACAAGATAACAACGAAGAAATTTACTAAGAGATAAGAGTTAGGTTGAGTTCTTTTTCGAAAACAAGGTTATTTTCTTTAAATTAATTGAAACGTTTGAGTAAGATGTCTTTCGCCCGTTTGCTTAACTTAAACTACAAATGAAAGTTATGAAATGTAATCACTTAGAGTATTTTGCTATGTGTACAAAAACAATTAAAGAATCGTTTGTTGCACGACAAAATTAACTAATTTTCAGTAAGGTATTATATTTCGTAATTTAACTTGTTATATATCACAACATTTGCAACTGCAATCCGTTCCTAAATTTTATTAATTTATTATCTAATGTAACATACCAAATTAATGTATATTCAACCTCTTTGGTAGAACCAAGGAGTTAATAATCTACCAAAGAAGTCGATTTGGTTAACAGTGATGCCTCATAAAAAAAGAAAAACATGGGTAAAAAAACAATTGACAATCTTTGGAAAAAAGTAAGTCACACAAAAAGAATAGTATTGATTCTGAATTTATGTTTATATGAGTTAATATATTAGCGTTATAAAGTAATAAATAATATAGCGTCTTAATAACAAAGGGAGTGGGAGTCGTGGCGATACACTAATTTAGGAACACTGAGTACTGAGACCCCACTGGGGTGAGTTTCTATTTACTCCTTACTTCCTAATGCTTACTGTGTAAATCCAATGTAGCTGCTTAATTGAAATATGTAAGAGGGTACCTAATGCTGCTTTTATCGGGATTCCAGGATCCAAGCTACCTAGTACCAGTCACCTACAACTTGAACCAATCAGCAGCAGCGAGCGTGAGGTCCAGCTGATCCTTGATCCTTGATCGCAACTTTATATTAGGCCAGTAACACTCTCTTTATTTATATTCTTCTTTGTCAGCCGATAGTCATGGACGTAGGCCAGATAGTGTAACTTTGACTAGATGGTCAATTTTCGATCTTTTTTATTTGTGTAAGCAAGATTTTAACTGATCGCAAATCCAAATAAGACATATACTTGTAATTAATTATTTAAAACATAAAAGTAGGGTAGTAAAAAAAGTTACGATATTTCTAGTAGAGCCAAGCCCCAAGTCAAGCTGCAATTTTAGTCTAATAAGTACGCGAAAAAAAAACAAAAAAATAGCCAAATTTTAAAAAAAAAAAGTTACTTCCAATCCGTCTTCAGTTTTTTTAAGTTTAACATTAAATCTTACACAATTAACAGTAGCCATAATTTATCGAATCATTACGCCCACAATACCGAAATTTATTTTGAAAGAATCTACTCAGCAACGTTTCTAAAAGACCATCGCGTGTTCACAATACACAAAGCCCGTTTAAATTGAACAAAGATACGTCCCGGTAAGTCTGACTGATGCTTTAATTGTCAACGTCGCACCTTTTGTAAAAGAATTTATAAAAGAATTCATCCTTTGAAAGTGACTATTCTGAATGACAGCATGACGTGTGAGTGAAAAAGATTTTGAAGAAAAAATACTTTACCTGTCCCCTGACATGTTACTTACGCTAAAGGAACTATGATAGTATAAAATGTATATATACTTTTTAAGGTACAGACATACTATTAGGCATGTCACTGATACGTATTGAGTATTAATGTTAGCGCCAGTAGAAGCTACCGGTAGTAAAAAGCCAACTTGACCTTGTATCACAGCCAGGCAGAATACCGCACTCATGATACTCAAACTAATACGCGTGATTTAAATCGAGGTTATGTACATCTCCTTTCATCTCTTTATTTTTGCTCCAAGGTGGACGCTTTCGAACATTAAAATTGATTACTGTGTGTATTGGGACTACTGGTGGTGAAATCAAATTATTTTATCATTAACAAAAACAATGAGCTTTTAATACATGTAAATATTTTATTTAAAAAAAAAACGATAGGACAGTAAAGTACGTAAATATATATATTTTTTTCTTGTAGAGTTTTTTCGATCCTATAAGATTTTTGGTCTCCTACAATATTTTAATTTCGAAAATGTCAAATTGAGAACGATAAGTTCACGATTTGCTGTCAGTTTACAATTTGCTTAGTTAAATTATAAACTGATGACGTTTACAATCAGTCACAATTACAAGGTTTTATTTTTAATATACCTCGAGCTTGAAAGTAAGCTAAGCTAAGTTTCCAAAGAAAGATGAGTTTAATCTAATCAAAAAATGTACCTACATTTTAAAATACGGAGACACTCTTTTCCGTTCAATAGAGCATGTCGGAATCCACATTCACAGTAACGATTCGAGAGAAACAGAAATAGATGTAGCCTCGGAGATAACGAGAAGTAAACTTAAATTACGTACCGCTCACGTTATAAATATTCGAAAAAAGTGGTTCCACCGGTTAACCACAATGTTGAAGTTTATTTTAGGGACTAATAAATTATATAATTAACATATAAATATAATATGATAAAGACCTATAAGTTACTATTTAAAATAAAACTTTTGGCACGAAATGCATATATAAAATAAAGAAATAAAAAAAAATTACAAACGTTATTTAAGAAACTCTTTCGAATTAGAATAATGAGAAATATCCAGAGAAATTATTGGATGTCTTAATTTTCACTGAATTAATTTGTTTATAAACAAAAAATAGACATAAGTAATTAATTACCGTCAAGTAAATATTGGTTACCCTAATGTCGAGGCGAGGCTTGAAAAAATTGACGTCTCAATTATCGCCATGGCGCGGGGGTCGGGCGAGCGGGGCGCGCGGGGGATTTTGAATTTATATCATTCTCACGTTTCTTATTTCCTGTACTTAACTCATCTTGTTTTAAACTTTTATTGATTGTATTTCTCTGAATTTCATTTAGTCTGTATTACACCTATTAATTGTATATGTATACATAGCTTTTATGAGCAAAATATTATTAAATGAATTGAAATCCGTAATCGTAGCATACTCTAGGTTTCGGATTTGAGTACTTATTCATTTATTCATTATTAAATAAACAATACAATAATTATTGTGTTTCTGAAATCTACAAACACAAACAAACTTCCTTAGCTGTCCTGTTATTTAAATTATCTTTGATCAAAACCGTGTCCTGCACTATAGATTAGAAAAGATATTCTTTTTATGTACTTTCAATATCAACAAAAACATTTCCGCTATAAAAGATTCGTTACGCCTTAATCGAATATGCCTATCTTTATTTTGGTCGCAACTCTCAAAGCGTAACTATCTTCGCCGGACCAAGATACCAATTAAAAAGTAATAATTTAAGAGGTCCCAAACACATATCTTATTCCGATAGGATCAAGAGCCTATGATTAATCACTATACCAATAGATACCTTTGTTACTTTACTATTTGGGTTTTTAAAATAGATGACGCCGCAGAACACAACTTTTCTCGCTGCAGTAAGCTAAAAAAAACTTATTGATATTTTTAGAGATACAGAACAAATAATGCGATGCTGTATTTTATTGTTTTTTTTTGTATAATTTTTATTGTCATTACGTTAAAAAAAATAGTGAGTTATATCACAAGATGTGGTGGCATACTGTGAATTATTTCATTATGGCTTGGCATGTTTTCATCGCCGTTGTGTCGGACTCAATCTATTAATGAAAATTTGACATTAACTGTATTATGCCATTAGGTACGATGCCGTCAAATTGAAAAGCTAAGGCCAGTCTAACTGTTATGTTACGAAATTCCTTACTATATTTTTATCAAGAATAGCAAAAAAAATAAAATCAAAATTGTAAAGTCGAGTGAATAGTACCTCAGATAATGTCAAATAACTTAGTTTTCGGTCCATTAACTTGTACAAGATAATCCGTTATGATATAGATTACGTGACTGTTTGACTCTGCTTTTATAAATATTTGCTCGAAGCTGTGTAAACTAAACCAACACTCCGGCAACGATACGCATACCGCCGTAACCGTAAATAAACGCAAGTTAAACTAAACTCTGTACAATTGTTCTAAGGATTATAATTCTCTGTTATGATAGAATTATAGTCATTGTTGAACTACTTTCTTAATTTCGTTCTACCTGGGTACTCGCTGACAGCTCCCGTTTTGAGTTCCTCTTTGTTTTTCTTGGTAAGTCCTTTATCTTTATTTGTTATTTTAATATGTATTTGTTAAGTTTAAAGGTCTTTACTTTATTTAAAACTTGATGACTTTTTTACTTGACGCCGAATATTAAATAACATAGTTTATAAGCTTATAGATAATTTTGATCTTCATAGTTGTCATCTTTAAATTTACACATTTCTCATGACCGCTAGGTGGCGTTGTCATAAAAGAATAAGATGGTATGGCAATGTTTACATGTAAATTTATTGACTTCGCTTTTAATGTATCTAAAATCTTTAAAAAAGTTAATAGACAAATTATTTATATCTTATTTATGGTAAGTACGTTTTTGAAATATCCAGTTAAACAGAGCCTTCCGTTTGGGAAACGAATGTTGGTATTATGCGCTCCACGACAGCGCTACGAGGCTCCGGTACCCTTGTAGCCTTTGTGGGTATTTGGATCTTGAAATGGCATTGGTAACAAACCTGGGGACATTTTTTCTTAAACTTCTCGATTTTTAATAAGTCTAACCTTCGACTTTTCTTAAAGATAAAAATGTATTCTAAACTATTTTTCGAAGAAAAAATAAAGAGTTTAGTATTACAAATATATCTTGTGTACAAATGTTTTTTTAGTTTTCTTCAAATTTTGATCAATTTTCAATTCTTTCTCTAAATGCTTAAATTTTTTTTAGTAAAACAAGAATGGATTGAGTATGAACCTACGCCATTTCTGGTTTTATTATTTTTTCTTCATTATAAAACAAATTTTTGCAATCATTATAGTATATATTTTTTTAATGTTTAAATTCTAATTAAACTTTAAAAATATTTTTAGAAAAACAATTCTATCACTTTAATTTTCCTATGTTAACTTTAACCACAACTTAAAGGTTGTGTATCTCTGGCTACGCAGTCGTTCGCATCCAGCTGCGATATCTTCATTTGGCGGTCGGCAGGTGTCACGTGGCTCTATATCTTACCTCTCGCTTCATCTTATTGCTTAATCTACATCCGTCTTGCTTTCTTTTGTGCTTCAACTCTGTAAGAAAGCTTAGCGGGGTTCGTAAGCCATAACTTTTATTTTTTTAGTTTTCTTCCAAGTTTTTGTTTTTTCTTCTTCGGATATCTCTCTGATACACATTTATAATAGATATGTATATGAGTACTCGAAGAGTGAAACTAAAGTTTTAGCTGATTTTATGCAAATTTACAGTAGACTTTTATCAGGATCTTATTTAAATAGCGGCACTCAGTTAATACGCATACGCAGACACGTTAATGCATCATTAACGTGTCTGCAAACTAAAGAATATATGCGCTAACGCCCGTAACCCAGAGGGGTAGGCAGAGATTATAGATTTCTATTTGGTACGATCCTGGCACACGTCTCTCGCTTCATCTACATCCATACATCGACGCATACATGATCGTCGGTTACGGGTACTTCTTACATCGCCTTTCTTTAGTATGTCACTAATCTGATTGATGTAAGTCTTCCTGGGACGTCCCCTACCGAAACTACCACTCATTTTTGCAACATAAATTTGTTTTGTTACTACAGATTGGCTTTTTTAATTTAATATCGTTAATGGAACATATTCCGTTCTCTCCCGAAGAATTTTAATATTAGACAAATATAATTAATAAACTCGTTTTAGTAATTTCAGAGTTTCCTTTTACAAACTTCTGTCATAGAAGTATTTCAATACATTTGATATTTGTATGTATACATATAATTTTATTTATTATATTTATTGTTACCTAATTCATTATAGTCGTATCATTACGCGTAGTATTCATTTTCATACACTAAAACAATGACGGAGTGAAGACAAAGTAAATGTTGAGAGGACGATCAATCAAGACATAAACCGATCGGTTTCACGGTCAATAAAACTCCGGCATGTCTTCCGGGAATCGAACCGCATACTGTTATCGGTAATACTGTCGGCTAGCCGCTACCTGACTCGGACATGACAGCCGCTTTCATGCTACTCTGAGTATTTCTGTCATTGACGTATTACTGATAATCTACAACTGTATTACGTATGAAAAATGTATTTAAGAATGTATTTTAATGTAGTGTTTAATAGTATTTTAGATAATTTAAATGTTATTTTACTAAAACCAATAGAGAAGCATTGAACATGATCGCTTCGCAGTATGAAAGACATCAACGCGTTAAACTTTATTACACTTTTCAATTAATCTCAATATTCTCAAGTTTTACATTTAAAAATATATGTATTTATGGCTTCCTTAAATTATGCAGGCAACAACATTTAAATGTTATGCACATGATCTCATATAACTCGAATAATAAAAGTGCAGGAGGTGTTAAATTTAAATTTATGACCATCTTACGAAGTATGGTCGAGTTGGAATTAGGTGTCATAAACATTTCCCGGTCTAAAACTTAATGAGATGAAATTAAGTCGTATTATTTATTATTAGATAGTGGCAGTTTTAGAAATAGTTGCTTATTTCATAATCATATAAATTAGCGGTATTCATTTTGTCTTTTAAGACAATAATATTTATCATCGATTACGTTGACCGTTCCAAAATTATATCTTTAAAAAAAATCCTGTGTGATTGACAATCACAATCTAAATCATCTTATCTCTTAATTTATATTTCATAGGAACTTTCTTGCTCACAAATATTATTTTTGATATAAACTGTCGGACTGTATCACCTTATTTTTTGATATGACTAAGTGCTTAAAATATTAATGAAACACATTGAAATAAGAGGGTTTTGTAATACGAAGTCATGAAAACGCTTCATTGAATTTTTTTTCATCATTGTGATAAACATCAATTACGGTTAACAACACTGCGCACACTACCTAGTTAAATAAGTACTTAGAGCTAATAATAACTTTATAGAATATTAGAATGGTACGGGCTGATATTTTAACAATAAGTTATTCTAATCCTAGCCGATTTTAAATTTTATATATATATATATATTTTAATGTATAAAAAATGGCTTGATTAATATTCGCGTACTTGTATCTACTAATTTCTTGGCGGGAGATAGTTTAAATTTAGTTATTTAGGAGATAAAAAATATGTGTAATATATTAAAATGTTAGTTTCATATCTTCACTTTGAATGCTTTTCTATTACATAAGCACTTACTACATTGTGAAGTACATCTTTTGGTTGTATGCACATGTAAGGTGTGACGGAGGTTTGCTACGCGTTCAAGGATGAAAATTTAAATAAAAAAACTTTGTCCATTCATCTGGGTCACGGTTGTTAGATAATTTTATCTTTATCTTTAGAACATGTAGCAATCAATTACGTGAAGATAAAAATACGAATCGTGACTATTACATTTTCTTAAACACTTAAAAAGATATAATACATTCCATTGATACTAAGTTGTACAAGTCATTGTAACGAGTTGTAAAGTACAAACCATTATATGGCCTTACCAAAGGAAATTCAAGTTTCACCAAAGAAAACATCAGCATAGACTAACATAATCTTAAATATTTAATTATTCATTGTTCTATGGTATTTGGTTTATGAGTGGTAAGCATTTTTCAGCTATGTATGTAACAATGTAACCCTTAAATCTTAATGACCAAAAACGTCACCATCTTAAGGAAAAGAAAAGACCCTTGTGAAAATTAAATTGGAGAATTTGTACTTTTCATGGCAGGTTTCTAATAGTGCAGTAAGTGCAGAAGAGTAACTTATGGATTTGATGATCATGAAGTTATGATGAAAATTAGCTTAATTTTTAATTACATAAAATTATCTTATAATTTATAATTTCCACTAACAATATAATTAATCTATCTATCTAACATTATTTTCTAACAGTCAACAGATGAGAAATGTAAAAAAAATTCGACACGAAGAAAAAAAACTTCGAAGCGTACAATTTCCGGGCAATTTAAAGGTATATTATACTGTTGCGTGGGTTTTTTTTCCTTCGTGGTAGTTTCGGTGTCGGCGTTAATGCCGTCCTGTCCCCGGAACAGGTTTGCCGCGATCTCTCGTTAGTGCCGATGAAGTTGTTAAACGCGACGGCTCTCGCCTGGTTTTTGTTATTGCGCCTTTTATTCCACCGACCGACGGTGTGACACTGCGCCGGCCTCGAACTGCAAAAGATGTACGAGATAAACTTGAAACTTGAATTTAATCGTTCTTTTTTTTACACATTAATACATTGTATATTACTGGCGATTAAGATTTCGTTAGGAATTTGGTTTCTTTTTTATTTCGATTTTCTATGCTAGACGGCTCTAATATTCAACGCATTACACTTGGATTGTAAAAATTACAAAATTAAAATTTCAAAATCAAACTTTTCAAAACCCACATTTATAATAGCCTTCTTTATTAGACGTCGAGCATTTCCTGTGGATTTAGAGTTGTTAAAGTTGAAAAAATTTAAATTAGTTCTTTTAATTACTTTAAGCACATCATCTGCAACTTAACAATGGGCAGTGCCCGCCTCAGACATCTTTGTTATACACATTGTGGGTGTTTGTACTTCGCTCCACACCCACTTACGAACAATTTATAGCATCACAGACTCACGCTCAGCATTGTATTTTAATGCCATGGGCACGGAGCGCAGTCATTTGCTACAATACTGCTGCTCCTCTCAGAAAGTCTCGTTTGTAAGGTATAAGGAATGTAGCTATTGCTTAGGGCCACGTCTATATAAAATTAATTACATCGATGAACTTGTATTTAATAGCTAAAATCTAGTTTTCTCAATAGCTCCAGCAATGTCGAAGGTCTAAATAAAAATTACAAATATATTTTTTTTTCTTCTTGTCAATTTCATTCGACATTACCGGCTTACATTTCCTATGTAATAATCTTCTATCCGTACACGCAGAAGGCTTCTAGTATGTGTTCAACAAATGAGCAAAATATTAGATTAGAGTAACATACAAAAGTCATTTGTGTAAATAATATAGTAAAAATATTGCGTAGTGAATACAAATGGTAAAAGTATGTAAAAAAACGTACCAGAATATGTTACACTAGGGTCCGGCACCCCGCGCCCCGCGCACATTGCCCTAAGGGCCTCGGGCGCGGCTTGGCACGGCGCGCCGGCCGCTCTCCGCGACGAGTTAATCAGACATCTCAAGTCTACGATTCTCAAACATTTTTATAACCAACTCAAAATTTTATATTTTTAAAACAAAAAGAAAGGAAAACAGGTCCGTCCGGTATACATTTGATTTCTGTCATTAATTATATCTTCATTAAGAATTGTTATATTTCAGTCAATTTACGTAAAACTTTAGAGAATTTTATGTGCCTATATAAAATCACATCTATTCATAGAAGCAGCATAAAAATCCATTAAAAAAATTTAACTTTATCGCGTGCAGGCCGATAGACAAGGTGAAGGTACTTTTCATAGGGGATTTTACAACAATTAGTGATGGTGTGGATTCTAGGTAAAGTTGAAGTTTGTTATAATATCTTGTTTGATGAACACAAAGTTTGGGAGCAAAGATCGAATAATGGTACATAATGACTTTATCGGCGATGTGGCGGCGTGGCGGCGGCGCTCGAGTCTGCCGACTGCGCCTGCGCTCCGTGCCCGCGCGCCGGCAGCGGGTTCCTTTCCGAGAACATTACGCTCATTTACATTATCATGCCCGGATTAACAGCTAGCAATAATTTATCCTCTACACGTTTGTAAATCACTTCATTTACACGTTGAGTTGCTTGTTATTGAGTAATAATTTATTGATAAAACCCATTCCGATTGATACCATTTCTACATTCGACTAGGAAACCCTTTACAACCTACCAATTTATAATCGTTAGGAAAAGGGATATCTGTGTCTCTCCATCAATCAGCGGTAGAGTCCATCAATAGAAAACTATAATTATATATTAATTTACGCTAATCTTTAAAATCTTTAATTTAGTATTAATAACATAAAAATTCCTTTAAAAACGTCGTAATTTTAAAACCTCTGAAGCTGGTACAATAAAATTTACTGGTTTATAGTTGAGGTCCATTAGCATTATACCGTTGGTCCATTCGTAACGGGATATCTAGGACTCTACGTCCTTTAGTTTATGTGGTTAAAAATAATGAAAATAATAAATTAACACAGTCAATACCAAAAAATAAAAATTATTTGAAAATAACATAAATATTTAAATATTTTCCAAATATTTCTTTGATTTAAGATGGTTTAAAATTGTAAATTTGACCATTGAGTCCTAAATCTAACACCCCTTTACAACCCATATTTGTTATTGACGAAAACAATTAAGTTATTGTTGTTCAAATGTTAATTACACTTGTATGTTATTTAGGCTTTAATGAATTTTCCAACTCGTTTTACAAGCTCACGTATCAGAACTACAAGTAATGAAGTCGTCATAGCGCCCAAGCGGCACCACAAAGCGCGCTAGCCTTTGAAGCCGCCGCCGACAACGACAGCGCGGAGGCGATGATTCCTTTATAAAAACTCAATGATTTATTCCGTGTTCATTCGCCTTCGAACATTGAGGTCTCTATCTCTTACAGGGCTGCCTCAAACACGTCATTGCATCAGTCAATTAAAAGTTTTTTTCTCCTTTTAATTATTTGACACGTATAGCTATAAAGTTCTTTTTAAGCCTCTGTTATTAGAATAAAAAACAATTAGATTCCATAAGTATTTCTAATTACGACACTATCCATTCTTTTCCATATCCTTTGTCTTATAAATAAAAAAAAAACTGACGCCTCACCTGACACCAAACAAATTAATACGAATGATGCGTAGCGAAATATCATGTGTCCTCTTGTTAAGAAGTATCGCTTACTTACATAATTTACTTTTATCATTATGTTTTAATTAAGACTCACATTTTATTTGTTTTTATTAGTCAAGGAACGTGTCAATAGACGCTGTAGAATTTGTAAGGGCAAGGATACAATGGGCAAGCTAGATATTAAATAAAACAGAACAGAAGTTTGAAAACAAAATTTAAATCCTTAACTATACAGCTTTTTATTTGCCTTATAATTTCCTCAAAGCTTTCAAAGTTTAAGCATAATTTAAAAATAAAACCGTGATAAAACGTATTCGGTATATTTTATTACCTTGGTACATTACAAAAGCTCCACTTATTCGGTCGAGTTTCGATGTCGAACTTACAACAGAGTACGCTTTTTTATAAAAGCTCCATCGTTGTAGAAAAAATCCATACCATTGTTCCTTCTTTGGTGTTAAAGCTCACGTTTTCGTGATGTTTTTATGTAGAACGACATTAAAACTTTGGTTTCGTGACCCAACGGTTTATACCCGTCTTAATTTTAAACGCTCGATCCTTCCAACAAAGACCATAAAAAAGATTGTTAAAAATTTACTATATTACTGTATTTTTTTTATAACAAAATAAAAAGTTTCGCTTTGTTTTGAAAAACGGAGTTCGACATTAATAGACGAACGATCTGAGATAGCTTATTGTATCGATTTAAATTTTATAGCGAATTTGGAATTAAAAATTTATAAATTGCAAGATAAATTTTCAAATGCGTACTTCATGGAAATGCCGACTGTTGTCCTTAAGTAACAATACCCAACCTCTAGAGCCTACTTAGAGGATAATCTGAGGTAAGTATTCAGAACTCCTAAACTTAATTTACCTTAAGCAGGAAGGGATACAAAAGTAATTTGTTTTGGTAACAATAGTAAAGTAACGCCGGTAGTGGTCGACCACTCGAAGATCAAGTGAAACATAAAGACGAATTTTCAAATACAAATGGTTAATACAAGTGCCAGTAGCTTAGTGGTTCAGGGCACGGAATGTAAAACATTAAGATCGTGAGTGTAAATATGCAATTTGGCTATTGTGTCGTACTGTGTATGTTTAACACATTTATGATTGCCACCTAGTAGAAACTTATGCTAGCGTTTAAAATATTTTTAACAAAAATTGTTAATTTAGTGATCACTGACAGAGTTTTTATTTGTGATATTATATTATTTTTAATGTATACTGACATTAAATCAAGTTATATTTTGATTTGAAGTATAATATGCTTTGGAAGCCAAGCGCTAATGGTCCTACATAAATAGATTTCTTCATTTTCCCATTACAGTCGTAATGATACTTTTTGTAGTTCTTAGAATGTAAAGCAAACATAAGATGGTGATAAAGTAATGTTTACTATTATCAAAACCGTGGCTTAAAGGCCAAAATCTTAAAGATTCCTTGCTTCTGGGGAAAAGACGAAATGTGAGGTGCCTCTTTTTCAGTGTTTTTACTATTTCCTTAAACACATGATCACATAATGCTGCCATTTTCTCCGAGGTCATTCCCAACTTTTCCTTGTTAAATCTTGACAGTGGCGGATGCTTGTTGGTATGTGGTCCCATAACATCGATACTTGCTCGTAAAAACATACATAATATTATCTTAAATCTCTATGAAACCAATTGTCACGCAGAACTGAACCGTCGCAGGTTAGATTAAGCAAATGACAAGTTAATCTCTCTGTAGAAAGTCATGAAGCAAACACATTTTGGGCGCAGCGGCCCCACACACGTATCAGACGATGGCGCAACAATGCGGTAACTATTCGGTGCGGAGGCATAATTACGGCCGTACCGGTGATTACCGGCGGGTAAATGCTGGTGACGAGCCCGGCCACCCACCGACTCAATACATATAATGCTATGAAAATCGCGTCATACAGAAAACTATATAAATACAAATCGCGAAAATAGTGTAATAAATCATACTAACGTAAAGTAAGGTATACCATAGCTCTCTTTCACATTTTACGTAAATCGTTTTTATAATTATAGTCTATACGGATCTTAATCTTAAGAAAGACCTACATTATTGTACATTGTTGACGCCGATGTGTGTAAAACGATATGCAAATGCGAATATATTCAACGGCAGTTTCCAGACGTTTACGTCTCAATTAAGTAAACAATTGGCAATAAAATAGAGCCTCCTTGTAGCGCTGCTGATTTACGACGCTGAGTCAGACAGTTCTATTCACATACGTACGTTGTCATATAAGTTATTGCAGACAGGAAGCAATAAAGCGTAGTTGGGAAAGACTTTTGTAACGCCGGTCCGGGAGGAAACCGTAAAACAATTGGCTTTCGTTCAAGAGAATTTATGGCATTACAGTTATTATATATGATAATAGACACCTATATCTTGAGTCTTAATCTTATGATGTCTACTACGTAGTATTATTATCTGAAACCCTTTTCGAAACAAAACTTTTCACAGAAATCATAGGATCATCGTCAATCAAATTTCGAATCGTTGATCTAGACTGTAATTTCAGTCGATAAACGTATGATTAGATAGGATAGCAAGATCTTAGTAACATTTAGAGCTCAGTGTAACAGTAACAAGCCGGTGGGGTCGTGCGGTGAACGCTATAGCGCTACGAGCGAGCCATAGGCGTGGAACTTCGTGCTCTAGCTGAAGCAATGTCTTCGCTGTCGGTGGTCTAGTAATAATATCATTGGATTATTTGGCCATATTACACTATGGCCCTTTCTCAAAAGTTCAAATAGGAAATCAAATGTGGTAAAAGATTATGGAGTAACCTAACAATATTAAAGGTCGTATCTTAATGAATAGAGTATCTGGCTAGTCGAAATAATAATTCGAGAATTGATTCTGTTTTATTCTAATGCTTTTATATGGAAGACGATGCCAAACACGCATGCAGTTAAGAACTGAACCAAAGGACATTTTCTTTTTCTATCTTTCCCTTTTCCAGTTAAATCCTCTTACTCTAATTGTGAAAAAGCCTCGAATCGGGCTTCTGGCACCTGACCCATCTAACAAAACGCATTAATACTTCTTCTGGGAGTTAAGTTAAGAAAAATAATATTAGTAAAATGCCAAATCGACAATTTGAATGTATATTGATATTCTTCTATGAAGTATTCGTCTGTGTGAAATAGATTCTCGGTCACACACTTTTCGCGCGAGTACTTAAAATGTTTTTTTTTTGTCTAGCAATACCACCATGGTAGTGACACAAGTTCGTGCATCCTTTCCCACGGCCGGGGAGCGGCGGCGTTGCCAAAATAATCACGTACCAGCCATCGATTGCCGTCTCTTAACTCGGGTCAGCAATTCTATAGGGCGCTTCAAGATAAGTTGTAGTGGTGCTCGCCATTCGGCGCATTAAATAACTACCTCAATGGGGAATATCCTGATGGGCGACATCCGTTGTTATGATGATCGTGTGAAAAAATCGTCATGTAGTAGCCGTCCCCGTTGTACTTTATAAGTTACAGACTTTATACATGAGCACTATGTTAGCGTATATATAGTCGATATGTAAATTAGATTTTTGATTGATTGATGATTGGTGATACATTTAAATTAAATGCAATAGTTCTATCGCATTACTATGAGGAGATATCATTTATCAATTCGCTTCTCGATACATATATTATGCATCGGTTTCGCATGTAGATGAATTGGTTTTTCTACGAGAGCCCGTGGCGCAGACGGTGGCGCCGTGGGTGGTCCCAATTACACGCGCCCTGTCCTCCAGCCACACATAACTTTGCGTCATTAGGCTCAAATAAAATATAACCTAGTAAGTGAAAATATAATCTTTTCAAGCTTGATAAATTTGTTCGAAACTTTGATTTGTGAAATTAGAATCATGCATATGGAATAAAACTGACTAGTACTTGCCAAGGCCGTTGTCTTTGTCAGATATAATAAATTATTATGATTGCGGGTGTGTCGACAGAGGTCTACAAATATCTAAAAGAAAGCTGCGGATCTTATATGGACATGAAGTGGTTTATGCTTAGAACTCTTTGCATTCTGCCATCTTTAGCACAAATGGTATTTGGGAAATTTTCTAAGACATACACACAGTACTTGTAATGAGAATAAGCTGAGGCAAAGCAAATTTTCAATTATTATTGGTAATGTTCTCTCGTTCTCTATTTCTTGATGTACAGTCCACAAAGTTAGCCTTCCGAAATATGCTACAGATACGAAATTTAAATAAAAAACATAAATAGAAAACAGAAAGTTTATTTTTAATTTTTCTTCGAAATAAATACAACTAAAATGCTTAAAAAGATTTCACAAAAACGAAACAAATGCAACAACTTTTCATTTTTAAATACTAAACCATATCTAATTAATAAATTATTATTTTTAATTTAAAATACTTTGTACGAATTTTCATACATAGATAGTATTACACAAAATATAATCTTATTTTATTTATGTACAACAATCGATACTACACTAATAATCTCACTTTGGTAAACTGTGGTTAATGAATTACAGATATTTTAGCTGTCGTAAATTAAATATTAATTCCTACTGAATATTTCTTAGCATTTTACTCAATTCTAAATAAAATCTTAAAACGACACTCACTCAAATACAATCATAGAAACAAAAACACACATTTGAGCACAACACACGAGAAAACGAAAGAAACTAATACACTCGCAAAATCCAAACAGTGGGAATGTAGTTTTAGAGGTAGTCAATATAAAATAATAAAAACTTTACCAGAAGTCATATGAATGGTAATTTTTAAAGCAATTTTTCGGTCACGGTCACGGATAATAAGGATTTGACCAATTTAAAAATATAATATTAAATTTTTCCGTCCTATAATGTGATAGGGGCGAGCCTATCGCCATATCGGGCACAAATTCCAAACTCCGTTCTAATATCAAGTTGAAAAAACCCAGTATCATTTTGCCCGTCCCAGGAATTGAACCCGGGAGCCCAGCATTGCAAACGTACCGTATACGTAATACGTGTTACCACCGAGGCAGTTAATAATAAAAATAAACAAAAAATAAATAATATAATATAAACCAAATATAAGTAATACATATGGACGTAATACCTACTACACAAAAATAGACATTGACTGCGCATAACTATTTTAGCGGCCTTTCTCAATATTTATACCCATATTATGAAAAGAAGATTTGTTAGTTTCGGTTAGACTCAAAAACGACTAAATCGAGATTTAAGAATACTTTCCCCGTAGAACGCTCCGCAAATCAGTACGTAACAAAATGTCATTATACAGACGGCGAAACTCAGCTGTCATGAGCTACGACAAAGTAAATAAATGGCAAAGAGGAGTGCCCTCATTCATATTCTCTGCATTATCGTGTCTGCATTATGCATCGCGACATGATTCGGGCGACGAAACATTAGTAAGCAATTGTTTGCGAGATGCATACCAAATGCATTCAGTATTGAAAATGAATGTATTGCTAAGACGGACGGCATTCATTGTTGATTTTAACATAGATATGAGCATCAGATTTCTTATTCCATTTTATTGGAAGATTAAAAATCAAGTTAAAAGTTAAAATATGCTTTAACTTGGTTAATTATATATAGATTTACTGTACCAATTTTGTAATATTAGTTTGTACTTTTTATACGGGGGAAGGTAGGAAAATATTTATTAATTTGTCTGTCGCAGATAAAGTATTGTACCAAAACAAACGGCCGAGGTAAAAACCCCTAAATTTTCATGTTGAAAGTCAAATAAACAAGTATAAAGGTTTCGACTATATTCCATGTTATTTGTACTTCATAACTGGCACAAAGTTGTACAACAAACGAATTCTTGAGAAAGGAAAAAGAAAACAACAAACCGTCATTCAATATTGACAAAAATTAATTATCCGTTCGAAAACAGTTAGATTGTGTTTTCGTTTTGTCGGTGGATATAGAGTTACACGGCGGCTGCCCGCGGGAGTACGCGAGGCCTTGTGTCCAGGGAACCGGTTCTACACCTCTTCATTACTGCCTCACCGGGGTTGTATATACCGAGAAACCTTGATTCACTCGCTCCATACTTGAATTGGATCATTTTTAAACCGCTTTTAATTAAAAGATCATATCTTTGGATTCGACTTGGGCATGAATAAAACTCACTATTCGCATTCCCCTTACCTTCTCACCTCATCACCACATATGTCAGATGTGAAACTTCCATCATTTTAAATTTCAAAAATATATAAAAGGATACCTCAATTGAGATATGAAGAATATTTTGTATTCGGTAAATGAAATTTAAGCATTGAACCCGACTTATCCTTCAACGCAGAACCAAAAAAAATGTGACCCGGCAGAGATAGTTTTGCTAGTAGGATTTAGCAAAGCGAAAGAAGAACCCAATTGGAACTATTTATTTTATGCGGACCAAACTCGCAAGACAACTATATAGTGCAATAATAAATCGATCTAGTCATCATAATACAAATTAAAAAAATATTTTCTTAATTGACACAAAATAGTTTCGTCTAGAAAATATTCTCTAATGAGTGGCCGGAAATTTACGAGAGCGTTTCGAAAAGGATGTTATAAAAAAAGATAAGAAATGTCAAAGTGACAGCGGAATCCCGCGCGCGCGTCGGCACCGCGTCGAACATCTGAGCGACGATTAGTGTCGCGCTCACCGGAATTAGCCACGGGACAGCCACTTCCTCGACTACAGACCGAGTTAGTGTTCCATCAGATGCGCTTTGATTTTGTGCTCCACTTTTCGCTTTAAAAGTTAAAAATCGTTGAATATTAAAGCAATATTGTTATCTAGTTATTAGTGTAAAATGTAACATAATAGCCAAAGGGTTGGCGCACAGATTTCACGCAGAAACAACAGATCTAAGTTATCAAAAACCAGTACATGCAAAGTACAAATCAACCCTTGTTCAGGCAAAGTGTCACAAGATAAATTAATCAACTCAGCGCCGTAACGTCAGGCGACCAATCTAACATTTGTCACCGGACCACCAGCACCGCCATATTTATAGCGCGCGGCCGTGGGCGGCTGCAGCGGCCGCTCTATCTCGATATCTGTATTAATGCGCACGCATTTAGACGTACATATTCGCCCACGTGTCGCCACGCGTCTACCCATTACGACTCACTGCGTAAAAAGAGTCTCCAATATCGCCATCATCTCAGACGAGCCTTATGAAAGGTACAATAGAGCCATAACATAAAACGCTCGTTTCAAAAACTGCCAACACAACGTAACTATAGATGAATACGTCTGTAATATTTAAAAGAGTTATAACTCAACTATCGCTAAAAAGTTAATTTGTTAGGTTAGGTTAGGTTATAATATAGCTATTCGGTGTTAAAGTAGCAGAGAAGTATGAAATTACTTTTTATCTGACAAAGTGTTATTAGCTTCTAACAAGTTAACAATTTTTTATCATATTGTCCACTTTGACTACCTCATAACTGCCATACAACTTGAAAAGGAAATAGAATGTTCTCGACTTAAAAATAAAAACATAGAAACTCACACACAAAATCCATTTACACGCCCTTGTTGTCCCTCGCTTTATAATAACTACGCATAAATTAACTTACAAATACTGTTCTGTACATTTTTACAAAATACGTTGTACTTTGATGGATTGTCTTTATAAACTAAAATGAGGTAGACCTTGCTAGCATCGGTCACGTGCTGGTGAAACAATAGAACAAGCAAATGAACACTAAAGAGGTCGACACTTGTAGTAAACTACCGCTAGATTCGGTGTTTTCTTCGTGCGGTGTTTTCTTATGGGATTTCGTATGGTTCTTCTGGTGTTTGTGAAAACACAATCTGGCTAGATTGCTCTGCATCCTCGGACAATCGAAGTCTTCGTCGCCGTCGCATCTACATTCTGTTAAGGCTGCTGCTTTCTCCTGCTTCTTCAATATCTCTATGGAATTGAGGCATCGGTTAGAGCATTTCCTGCCGCGGTACATGGACCGGCAGAGCTGGCGATAGTAGCTGAGCGCGGTGGAGCATTGAGCGTCGGCGAGGCAGATGAGTTGCGACAGGCGGCACGAAGACGTCGCGTTAGCCGCGCCCTTCAACACCTGAGACCGACAGATATCGATCCTTTGCTTCGCTTCCTCGCAATATTCGTCCTCGCATTGGCACTGCAACAAACGAAAACTATTATTATATCTATTGTTTAAATAACATTTATTTGGGGGAGGAGCTATGGAAATTTGTAGCCATCTTGACAAAAGTATAAGATGGAAAGTCCAAGGCCTATTCTTTCTGCCCTTTTTGTGGGTCACTTTCATGAAAAGTCTCTTTCTTCCCCCTGAAGCCACCGCGACTGGGCTTCGCAAGTGTTTATTTCTTGTATAGTAAGTATAGGACTGTCACTGCACGAAGTGTATTGTTTAATAAAATATGTGTTTTCTGCCATCAAGTGGCTCTCTAACTATAAGATCACAATTAATGCATTAATGCACTTTTTTAGAATATAATAGTTCTATGCAGGCACTCAGAATGTCTAATGTTGTTCATGCGCAAGCTTACACAACTTTTATGTGAAAACCTCCTGACACGTATCTACATAACTATTATAAAATTTTATATCCAACATTATAATAAACTTTTTGGAGGGAAAAACGATAAACCCGACGAGCGTGGCGTTTTATATAGTTTCTTGTTCGTAAAACTATTTTACGGCACCAGAAACATTCCGGCCGCTATCAAAACAAATTATGCATAATAAAATCGCGTTCGGATACTATCTAGGGAATTAAGTTCACGAATTTTATATGCGTCAATTCTGACAGCTTTAGATAACTAAACATTCCAGATGTGATGAGTAATTAATAAATGTAGATTAATTCAATTTTCTTTTCAAAAAACATGTAAGCTTTGAAATGTGTTATTTATTAGTCATATTTTCAGCTTGTTCACTTTTCTTGTTGCTTGTCATCTTTTAATCTTATTTACTTAAAAACTTGAAGTATCAATAATATATCGGAAAGAACAAAAAAAAAATTTACAAATTAATAAAAATTACTTTAGCAAAAGCATTACAAGCCGAAGCGATTCTGAAAAACAATTAACTGTAAGTACATAATATCTAGGTCTCGTTCGCTAAGAAAATAAAGAGGGCAGGCCTGTCTCTTACGTATTTTTTGTGGAAACATGGCAACACCTGCGCCGGCGAGCGCTGCGGTGGGTCCCGATCAAGACGTCAAATCTCAAGGCTGAGTCGCCGGCCTTTCGATACACCGACCGCGGACCGGACCATAATAATCACACCGTTACAACGGCATAATTAGACGTTTGACCGCTCCCAAACCGAATTATCTACGGAATTTTAGCCACATTGCGACATTACAGCGACGATTAATATCAACTGTTGTTAACGCTACCGTTGCTTTTCGAGGAAGAATCGATTGATAATTTTAATTAGAATAACTCTATAATTTATACAGATATGTAAAATATAACGATAAGTTTTATCGTTCGACATCTTAGAACTACAATATGGGTATCATTGAACAATATGCATGTATTTGTATATGAGTATTTAAACGTTCACAGATAATATTGCTTTTTCCACGACATTTTTAAAATAACATTGTTCGTACAATTAAGCCGTAGATAAAATAAGGTGCGAAGACTCGATATAGTAAGTAGTTTCATGGATACCCAGTTCGGGAAACAGCTGCACTGCGAGGGAGGTCCGGTGCGCCGCATTGTACATTAAAATGTTTTTGTTGATTCAACTTCGAATATTCCTCATGGAAACCTATATTGTAGTCAACATTATATTCTCGCTCATATGAATGGGTAGCATTACACTTTATAATTATTCCTTATGCGTTATGTTACAAATAAAATAAGATTAAATATATTATTAATAGTAGAAAATCTCAAACATAAGTTTGTATATTTATCAATCACACAAGGTCATTTAAAATGACACCAATCCCATGCTCGTGAGTTACGACGCTTAGATCATTGTGATAAAACGTATCGATTGTATTAAAAAACTAAATGCATGATGTTACAATATTAAAAGAATCATTTTGAGTAACTTGGAGATGATGAAAACTTCACAGACCACAGGAATAATAACTACAACAACTTCCTAAAAATGCAAGCACGAAAAGCACAAATGTCTTGATTTTTACGTAATATGCAAATCATAATGATAGTCACTAAGAGTAAAGTTAAAGTTTTAAGTTTACAGTTGACCTTTACAACAGTCCTATGTATCTTGATTGTTAAAGAGTTGAGTCAAGTAGGCTCAATAGGTATATGGTGAGAGCATTGTGTATATCTGAGTGACAGAGGACGCGGGGTCATCAACCGAGACCCTCACTTGCCTCCGATGGCGTTGCATCGCGTCCGACAAATCTGACGTCTAAATTAGATTTTATTACGGAGCGTCTGCGTACTCCGACACACCATCGTATCGCGACACCGCATATCACATGAACTAGCAGGACAAAGCGTTGACAAAAAAGCTCCAATAAAACTGGACGCGCGTCTCAATTTAAAAGGATGCGCCTATAAACAACTGCTCGTGAAAATTTATTGTGACAAGTTTGACCTTTGATTGCACCAGCTTTACTGTGAGATCCTTAACTGTACCATCTGTCTATACTAATATTATATAGTGTAAGAGTTATTAATAAAATAAATCTAAAGATTTTGTTTGAACGCGTCTATTTCAGAAACCACCAATCGAATGTGATTTTTTAACGAAATTGAAAAAAATGGTGCGATGGTTAAACCGCAGGGCACCCCCAGTTATGACGTTTTCACATCGATAACAACGTGTTCAGTAACACGCGGTAGCCTTGACTTTGATAGCCTGATCTTGTTTAACTTTTATGTTTGTTCACTGGCGTACCTAGGGTATTTGCTGCCTGGTGCAGCTTAGGACTTGATGCCCTTTATAATGATTTAGTTTAGTTTCCTAATAGGATTAGTTCGCAGAAATCGCATGAGCGTCAATTGCTTAACCAAGTTCATCTCTACTCTTCACTGTTTTCGTTTTGATGCATTTAATTATTATGTCTGTATGTTGTGAAATACAATGAAGAATAAAATAAACAAGTAAGCAAGGTTAGTACGACAGGACAGTACTAAAAGTATTTTCTTTATTTCTACCACTAATAATAGAGAGCTGAGTTAAATGTCTTACGTTCATAAGCTCCTTGCCTTCTTCAGTGGAGGTGAGCGCGATGAGAGCGTGCTCGCAGGGCTTGGGGCAGGTGCTGGTGGGCTCGGACAGCACGTCGCTGCACAGGTACATGTAGTTATTGAGCGCGTTGCCGCAACCCGTACGGTAGGCGCAGCGGGTGCGCGCCTCCGTGCAGGACGTGGCCGTGGCCCGCAGCGTGCAGACCGCGAGCAGCGTGGCTATAACCCACATCACCTGTAACAAAGTACTAATATTATTGAACACATTTCCTTTCCCGCAACGACTTGTGGTATTAAATGATCCTAGCGGTAATTTCAGGTTTAAGGCAACTAGGAAGTGTTTACTGTCAGTTAAAAATGTTGAATATACATCGCAATAATATAAACGTTTTTGTACTATAAAATAAATAGTTGTAAGTGCATATTGCATCAACGCAAACACATCTCGCCAAGCGCAAGTGTCGCCGGGAGCCGATAAGTAGGTAATCCTCCGCACTGAACCCCTTCTCGGAAGTTGGTGCCGGGCGAGGTAAACAAACAGAATCATCTCACGTCCACTCGCTACTCGCCACTCGCCACTCGCTGCCGGCTACCAGCTTACACGTTAACCGTAACATATAGGGTAGCTAGTGAAGAAATATAATTATTTTATGATTTTTTTCACAGTAGGACAACTAAGCAATAGATGTAGTTTACGGGCTTCTTTTAGTTAATGTTTTTATTATTTTATGCGTAATTTTACAACTTCGTATGCTTGCTTATATGTTACGTAGTCACCACTTTTTAAAAGGTGTACAAACCATTAATAACCACCGATGTAGTTTATCAAATGATATAAACGTTTATGAATTTCAAATTTTACAAACAAAAACAATATATATTTTATTTTTTATTTATTATAGTCATTTCTCATTGAGACCAATGAAGACATCAGTAAATGCATTCGAGAAATGTTTACTGCTTTGTGTATTGTAATTGTAATAAAATAGTTCACTTTAAAAATAAAAGTTGGCAGCCCTACGCCACGGCCTATGATAAGGGTCGACGGCCGGCAGAGAGTCACGGATGGTAAAAGAAAACAAGTGACAACTTTTAGATGTCCAACTCGCTGGGACCGCACCACTTCAACCGCTCCATTACAATGACAATAACAGACTGTTAAACTAAATTAGTCCTTATTTTAGTAACAGTAAGAATCTGCCGTTTTTTATAAGGGAATTAAACGTTTAAATTTAGTCACGCAGTTGCGTTTGTTAATTAAATAACCTACGCAACCAATGTCATTGTATATAATTGACAAAGACGTATTAATGATTATTTTAAATACTTATCAGCTATCTAATAGAAGGTGTTCACATCATTAATGTCACTCCTTTAGCGATTTTTTCGTTCTAAGATGCTAAAAACTTAACGGAGAAAATTTATTTTTCAAAATATTTTCCGTATACTACACAAACCAGAACTGTTTACAAGTAAAAGATGTAAAAGTCTAAATCAATTCGTGGAATTGTGACACGAAAATGAATAAGTTTTAAAAAAATATTCTGAAAATAGACAACGTCGGCATGGTAACAGCGTTACATACGAGAAAGACATCGCTGTGACAATTTTACAGGCGGGCGGCGCGCGCTGTTAGCGGGCGAGTGTGAAAAGCGTTAGTAATTGCTCACACATAGTCGACATCTCGTAAAAAATATACACAAGAAATACGTATAATATTAAACGGAATTGAATGTACCTCACAAAACAAGGAGTAGTGAAACTTCTTTAAAAATTTAAACATAAAACAATGAAAATATCTAAACAACTTTGTTCATTTATCAAATCGCTAGTTGAAACAATAAACTCCATATAATTGGACGTGTGTAATTACGCTTAATTTGGCTTTAAGTTTGTCAATAAAACTAAAGAGAATATGTTTCTATGGAAATAATCAATGACAATAAATAATAATCCTAGACAAAAAATTGCATAACTAGTTTTGGAAGAAACGTAACGACGATGCCCTGGCGGCGCTAACGAGTAGCGTAAACAACGCCTGCGCCTGCGCACCTACCTTGTTATTGCGTGTCGTTAAGCGAGAATAGCTTGTACAAATAATTACCGTAGTGTCAGGTAGTAGAACATTGCTTTGCATGTCTTTAAATATTCGCCTTTTTAGGTTTGCGCTAAACAGAACGATATTTATGGCTTATAATTCTGTGCCTCTAATATATTTTTAAAATATTATTTGCTTTATGTTATATCCAATCTATCCTACACCAAAATTCTTCAAGGTGAACTAAGATGGTTTTTACGTGTTGAGTGAAGAATGAAAACCTATCATTTTATTTTTTAATTGGATAACATTGTACAATATTAGCCGTATTATATTTAGATACATATCTTGTACCGTGACGTCTGAAGCGTTATTTGGTTAACACGGCGGTGTCTGTTATCTGTCAGCCGGTGTTTCGCTTTAATTCATTTGGGTCACGGTATCACACGGCATGAGATTGCGCCTGCGGTTTGTAATTAAGCGATAAATAAGAACTCACGACGTGAATTTAAATGTATAATGTGATTTTCAATTTTTTTTTAATTTCATGCATACTAAAAGTTAGAATTAAAGTTTTAACATTATTTATAGGAGTAAAATAATACAAACAGTTTAGAGATTGTACGTGTGTACGTGCGTTTTATTTAGATTATAGAGTCATAGTCAAAATTAGTAATTTTTTTATTGTTTTCATTAAATTTTAAAGGTAGCAAGTGTAAAAACCCTCGTAAATACCATTGTCTTATTATTTACTTCATGACCACTCAACTTCGTATATCATGATCTTAGTTTAACTAAATAAAATATAATATAAAGAAACAGCTTACTACAAATTATTGTTTGAAATTATTTAAAACTTTTTAGCCTACATAGAAATGTTGTAATTGGGATAGATTAATGTTCAATAACGTTTGATAGCCTAAAATCTTATAGATATGTATAATATAATTGTATAATTTATGAAAGTTTAAAAAAGTTGTTTATTTATATCTATGACATTACTAATATAATTAATTGATGATACTATATTCTTGTTAATATATACGAGTACAGAATTCAATCTAATAACGAGCTGTATCAAAGCAATATATCAATATTGATGAATGATAATTCATTTGCAGACAATTTGCGCGTGTTGCGCAACCCCGGGGCGCTTTCATTACACGAAAACAAGCGATCGTGATAACGTTATCTCTCGCTGATAACGCGGCATTACATTACAACTCCGAGCCAGCCTACTAGCACCGCGATAATGTTCAACCTAATTATATACCGAAGTGTTACGCAAGTAATGTGCGGCTGGAAGAATCATGTCGAACACTGTTCAAGACAAGTCACAAATTAAATATTTACGTGCTTACGACCCAATGGATGGTAGGGCTTTTTATAAAAGAGTGTGACAAACAAGCATTTCATCTAATGTTTTAGTGACCGCTACCAAAAGGGATCCTGAACTACATAGCTAGTGAATCACATACATACATTGTCTGTCTACCTTAACTGGACACAGGAAGTGATAAACATAAAATATTTGATAATTAAATTTGTTGTGCATAAGTTCGGTTTAGATTCACACGATGAATGTGATATGATAAATCTGAATTTCAAATAATAAAACCTGTTTAAAAAAAACAGTATGACTCCATGATTTCCTACAAAGCTTAATACATATAGCTTTGCAAATCACTAATCACTAAAACGTTACCTGCTTGTACGTAACGTTATAGATTTGCATACATGGTAAGCTATGAAGTCGTGAGAATATGTCGGTGATTGCTCATCGTATACACTAACATGTGCAGGTGCACCCGTTATGATGAGTCTATCAACACGTTTCTCCCACTGATTACACTTCCTAGTAATCTACTTTACATATAAGAAATCTAATACTGTCTACCACTGTTCTTAGTATAGCAATGTCAACTTTGATTTATAGTTATTCATTCCTGATAGTCCAAATAAAAAGAAGATACAAATTACAGTAAGGCCAAGATAAAAGGACATGACGAAAACCATACCCATAAAACAATTTCTAATATTATGGAGACTAAATAAGATTATATTACTAAATAACTTTAATTAGGTGTTCAATGCTGCATACAATAAGTAAAAGTGTTCGTACTGCAAACCGTACTGCATTTCTGAGTAATAATAGACCGACATAAATACGCTCGGCCGTGAGCCCGTGACACCGGAATGTCGCCTAACTTCAGGGAACCAGTGCATCGGAATAGGACACCGGATTTTAATGCCTCAGTACTCTTATTCTTATAAACGAACCACGCCAAAGTATTGTCTTAACGTTTTAAATATAACAAAACATTACAATAAGCTTTTTAAATGAATAAATATAACAGAGCAGAGTGAATATAAAAGATTAGCTAGAATATGAAGTGAAATTTTACTGATAAAACATTTTTTATTTCAAAAGAATATTTTTTTGGTTATGTTTCATAAAGTCCGATTCTGTCAGATACATAAGACAAAAAATAACAACAAAATGTTACTAATTTGTAATAATTGCACATTTGAATGTAAGCCACAGTGTACGAATAACGTATAGTTCAGCGACACAAGTTTGTAAGAACTTCAGCCAGCTGATATTCAGTGCACGTACACCGTATCTCACTTGAGCAATTGACCACACTTCGAGATTTTTAAACAACAAAAACTCATGCGGGTTACTGTGAAGAATTTTAAACTTCCCATGTGTCTCGGATTCCTGCAAGTGAGCGCACAGTTTTTATAACACTCAAGTGTCGATGTCATTTAAACCAAATAATATATCATCTGTCATCTGAAATAATTCAACGAGCTTTTGGTGAGTGTATTGAAATTAATTTATTTAAAATATCAAGCCATATTTACTATCTTTTTATTACTGCTATAAATCATTTGATTAATAGTTAATTATTAGTATAAAAGCAATAAGGGTTTCAACTCAAGGGGCATATACTCGTACATAGGTATGTGCCACACTTAACAATTAAATCTTACTGGAACTATTGTACCGACTTTACCCGTGACACTTACGACGTCTTGTCGAGACAAACCTAATGTTAATTAAGCTAAATCCCTGCCTTTTCACTTAAATATCTTCTTTAATAGTGGTAATAGAATAAATAACCAGTAACATGTGTCGCAGTTCTAAAATATGTAATTATAACAGCAGTAAATGCAATATGTTATGTTGTTTTTACTAATGGCTGATAAGTTAAAGTTTATATTATGTCTCACTGTCCTATTAAAGCAGTTTTGTACTTCTCGAAGTAGAAGGTTTTCAAACTTAATCATATTAAATATCGACTATAGTTCCGAAACACATGACTAGTCCAAGCAATAAAAACGGTCGTGCATTATGGAAAGATTTGGGGAGACAAATTTTGACACACATGGCGCGCAGATGCAAGTCGAACTTTGGACGCTCCACTTTTTCGAACGTTCTCAACAACCATCATGACATATTTCCTTATTTTTTGGTCACAGTGCTGTATCACAAATATAATTAATGTACTCTCAAGTACTTAGATACAATATAAAGCGATATACAACCTCTTTGCTGTTAAACTTATAACATGTTAACCAGTAACTATAATCGTGACATCACAATTTCTCAAAATCCAATTGTGCTAAACAGGAAAGCGGTAACACGAACGCGTGACCGAAATCAAAACAGGGACGAATTTAGGCATCACGATTAAATTGAGCGGCACCCTCCGTAAACTGCTCAAAAAAAGTTAACAATGGAATTGCCATTATTATAGCACCCTATAAAATACGCTCATAATCTTACTGCTTATTTAAAAACGTATATTTAAACGCAATAAAATGTATTTTATATCCCGTCGTTGTATAACATTGTTTAATCAGGAATACTCCGATCATTTTTTTATTCTTCAGATGCGATTCTTATGGTGGAAGAAAACTACAAAATTCCCTCTTCCAGTCTTTTAAATGCAACGTCTAAAAAATGACACAAAGTGAATATAAACAAATACCTAAATCAGACCAAAACCTTTTCCTTTCGTTGGAAGTGGTTTTTATTTAAATAAATCTTTATTTTTACATATTTCTTCCGTAGGGTTATATGTAATTGAATGCCTTCGCGGCGGCTGAATCGAACAGATTTACATTTGGATCCAGTAGACGGTGCTATTGTCCAATAACAGAAAAACAATAGCTGAACCTGTTTAGCAGCAGTATAAAAATTTCTTATTAATTTAGAAATATTTTTCATTAGTTTTATTGTTCAGCTAAAATTTTTCAGTGTGTAAGTTACAAATCATTATACAAGTCAGGAGCCAACAAACTTTTCCTTGTTAGTTTTTTTTTTCAAATTGCCTAAACTTAAGTTTCGCAAAGCGATTACTGAGCGGAAAATTATGCTAATTTAATTTTGAATTCTTAGAAAAGGCGGAGGAAGACGGCCCGCTTCAAGTGGTTCTATTTTAAAATAACTATCTCGAAATAGTTTTTAGTTTTTATTCATTCAATCCGTGTCCAACATGGCGACTTAGTATTTTATAAAATATTGTGTAGACTTCCAACTTGTACAATCTTTTTAAATATGGATAAGAAAAAGTATGTCTACATAACAAAAACTACTTGACAATAAAATCCAAATCAGCAGCGGGCCTCATATAGTAAAGGACCTCAATCTTCAGGTGCTTTGCTTGACTTCAAAAAAGCACCACGCTTTTTTGACTCTAAATAATAATGCTTTAGAAAATTTAATGAAAAAAAATCATAAAAATAGCGTGTATTTTAATCTTTGTACCTTGTTAAATATTTAAATACATTCTAAGGCAATTTAAAACGTTAAGCTTGTAAGAATAGAACCTGACGCAATTTATCCATTTGTATATAGTTTGTTATTCAATAAACGTGTGTAACTATAGTGTTTACGTCACTAGCAGTAGCTATGAAGTGAGAATAACAACATTACTATGGGCGACGTGATGTAATTAATCATTTGACGTCGATGAGAACAGTTTATAGACAGAACGTGCTCCCATCGAGTGCCTATTGGATCTCTTGGCCGTTACGAATGTGCGTAAACGAACAGTCGCCAAATATTACTGCGTACAGATTAAAAAAGTAAGATAAACTACATCTTGAATTATTAACATATTTATCAATTACTTAACATATTTTTTGCTAATAAGCGAATAAGAGATATAATATAGACGGTTGCCAAAATATATTATTCTTTAATAATTTATTTACAAACTTGTGCAACGTTCTTAAAAGTCTATTAGTTGTAGAATACTTTCATGTAACGTGCGGTTGAAATATTCATTAGAAGTGGAAACTTTTAACCGATAGTAATCTTAAGATGCATTTAACGTCTCGAGCATAATGGCCGGCGATATATTTACGTCAAACAGTTAACAGGCAGTCTCATTATTTCTAAGCACGTCTTCGCAACAGTTAAGGACACGTTAAAGCGTACACAATACTGTATTGCCGTCTTAATCAATGTAACTATTTCTATGCACGATCCTTTAAATAGGAATAGGAATTCGCAACATTAGAATATCGCATCGTTTTAAGTTTAAATTATTAACCGGAAAATAACGTAACGGCATTTGCTACGGGAATCCCGAGTACAACTATTTAGTTTTGTATCTAATATCAATCCGCGTGCATAAAGTTTGCCGATTACTGACTTAGTACAACGATTAAATACAATTAAGTACAAGGTGCGACGACTTTGAAAATGGCAGAGAGAGTTGTCGAGGACATCTCTCAATTTAATCAACAAGTCCTGTACTGGTAGGCGACAGTGTGAAAGTTACTTAATAGGAAAACTGCGAGAGGATATTATTCAAACATAGGTGTGTACACGACAGTGTCACTATGTATTGGATATTTTAAAACTGTATCAAAACAGCTAGTAGAGACAACATCGGTAGCTTTTGGCCAAGTGGACAAGTACAACTCGATAAGTATCATGACTTCAGTGAAAACAGTCGTATGATAGAGGTATTTACAAAATCTTTTCAACATGACTGCAGTGTGTACCCATCCCTCAGTAATGACCCATTCATCACCCATCCTGCAGTAGTGACATGCTTCCTTTTAGTGATATGCTTCCTTTTAGATCTGGTTTAGGTTTTTTATTAAATAAGAATAAAATTTTGGCTGAATACTCCTAACTCTTTGAGAACGAACAGTAATGGAGTTAACTCTTACTATCACTAAAAGGCTTGTTATGAACTAAAAATTGAGCGTGTCGTGTCGTGATGACTGTAAAAAATCTTCATAAGGACATACGAAAAATAAAAAAGCAAATAGATTATTTTTTAGATTATTACAATGAATAATATAATTTTTTCACTTATCCAACAATCGCAAATTATATACATTACGGAAACCTCATAAACAAATTAAAAAATGAATTTAACTTTGTGATTGAGATTTTATAGGTAGAAATATAATTAATTCTCACACGTGTCTGCACTTCTCTAAATATTTTAGTTCGCCGATGACTATTGATGATTTTAGAAAATGAACTATATTTTTTATAAAAATAAGTTTAACATATTTCGTCAAACAATTTCACAAATTATAATAATTTTAGTTACTTCTATCCTACAATAATAAGTTAACTTAAACTAATTTGTAAATAAACTATAGAGACATCTAAGATTGCTATAATTAATATAATGCATTTAAAATAAGACAAATCTACGTACTTTTACTGGTCCGCTCCCTCTGTAGTCACATGGCTTGTTGTGTTCATTGGAAAGTTCTTTTTACTATCAAGTTCTGTAAAGATACACTAGGTCATCATCACTGTTTTAATAAGGTAACCATCACTATATACCAGTAACTCAACTTTTGTTTACAGTTTACACTTTGTTTATGTTTTGAATTTTATCTCGTTTTACGGAACAACGTTTACCATCGAAAAAAAACACGTCCGCCACAGCCGCGCACGCGCTCACGAATGAATAAGTAAATTGAGTTGTGTAGAGAGCGTACGGTACGCAACACAACAAACACTACTTCGCCCGTCGAGTCTCGAGATGACAGCGATGTCTTCTTCCTTTGCCGACTGTACGTCCAAGCGATGCAATGTGCTACTCCAACTCTGGCATAATCAGAGCCCCGCGTAATAGACTTGTCGTGATTTTGTTTTTGTCTTAACGTTCAACAACCGGTCGGGACGCACCGAATGAAGATTGTTCTCGAGTCGCGAGATCTAAGTCAAAATAAAATTACTACATTAAACATCAAATTTCTTTGAACTTTTCCTTTTTTTTTATTTTAAAAAAAGTTATGTAACTATAATATATTCAATTGTTTGCAATAGTTTAACTCTAAGACTGTTTTAATAATCTCGACATTAGACTTACAGTATATTATTAATAATTATAATGCAATATAGGAATTAACTAACAGGACGCCGAATACGGATAACTAATAAATTCCAAGTTCGTAAAATTAATACAAATAAATGATAATAAATAATCTTTTTACAACGAAAGCCAATACGGTCAAATCAATAAAATATTAATGGTATTAAAATCGATGATATAAATAAACAATTTTGCCTTTATTGTAGGTAATAGATTTAGATTAGTATTGATACATGAGGAATTGGTATGTCAACTTACAAATATGAATACTATAAAAATTCCATGTGGAGGTTTAGACGACTCAAAACTCTTTTTACACGACTCAAAGCAAATCATAAAGTATAGATACACGGTTTATATACATTGAGGCAGCCTTTAGTGGAAACGTCATATTTTTATTAATAAATATTTTTGCTACCAGTTCAATTTTTATTTAGTCTAATAGTCAAGACTATTTCCAGAATCGATCAGCTTATTTCATTTTATTTCATTTCATAATTTGACAAATGTTAATTAAATATTTTATAGCCATTTATTTTTAGTTTTAATTTTTGTGCGTCTATTGTATATTTAAAGTATAGTATTATTATTGTAACAAATTCTGAGAACATAATTATACAGATCTCACATCGTCTGGCAACGAATATTTTTTGTCGAACACGCTCGGGCTTTAGTGCCTATTGTACAAAAAAAAACTTTATTTAAAAGTTACGTTGATTGAGTTGTTACGCGGGAGCGGGAGTGATTTCATGCTCTCGGCAACGGTCATGGCCAGCGTGTTTAATGGCATTTTAGATTGTTACATTATGAAAATCGGATACCGTTTCAAAGAATTTATTCATAAATTTTAAAAATACGAAACAAATTAATATCAGATACACAATTTAAACTTTTGTAAATTTAAATTATGTATCTGATGTTAGAGATGTAAGCAGTGTAAACTCTGAATCTGATGAATCGAATTTAATTCAATTAAAAAATAAATGTTTTCACCGTCAGTTCAGAATAAGTTAATCAATGACATAGACTAGCATTTTCCGGGATTCATCAATTCACATGTTGTATTCATTAAAATTCATAACTTGCTATTGTTATAAATCTAGTAACGTTTCAGTATTTTTAAAAATCCTTCCTCAAGAAAATCCTTCAATCCTTCCTCTTCTTTCTGGGATCAGGGTCAAAACTTTTGATGAATTAGATGTGTCCCGAACACGAAATGTTTGATTGCAAACCGTCGTAATTATCAATTTTCCAAACCCCTTCTTTATATTTTATTCTTTTACTCATTTTGTCATCTGCTGGCATCTGCAACTGATTTTGTTTTTCCGTATTCTCCCATTAGAAGAAAATCCAGAACAGGCCAGTTCCTTTTTGGTATTTTTCTTCGATGATTACATTTAAGTGAATTTTGAAATATAGTTGACAGCAGTTATTAAAAAAAATGGTACTAGTAATAAAGCAATAACAATGACCTCAAAAGATCAGTTGAGTGTGTGTACTGGGCCACAAAAAAAATACATGGGTGTATTAAATTATTTATTTTCGGTACTTAATTTTAATTTTTAAATGTTTCCATATGTAAGATATGAAAATTTAAAAAGAATTAAAGGTAACTATTTAAGAATACGATTTTTTACCTACATTTGTCGATGACAGCTGTCAAGGAGTTCGGAATCTGTTTCTAACCACTACTGTCATCGGCTTTCTTGTCATGTCTAGGATTTGTTTATTTACTGTATTTCAATAATATGTAACATAATAGGACATGGCGGTAAATCCTATAAAATATTTAAGTAAGGATTTATTAAATAAACCAACGCCTCTAGATGTGTGGTTGCAAGGAACCATCGAACAAACTGTAGGAAACGATATTTTAATAATCTCGGATGACTTTGGGAAATTCAAAATAACAAAATGTGAATTAGCTGACGGGGTCATCGATAAAAAGAGTTTGTCTAAAGTTAAGTGTAATGTTTACTGTTTTATGATTATAATCTATTAAACATAAATTATACCTGTTTGGTTGTTTTAATTTTTATAGCCCAAGAAATATATACATAAACATCTGAAATTATTATATACAGTTTATGTATTTTATAGAATTGTCTTTTGCTGCTGTATGTGAATTACATTTACTGTGTTACACTTTGTGAGTTTACATATCATTCATATCTATAGTCTGAAATTCAATACTCTAAAAATTTCAAGAAAAACTTGTGGGCTCTTTGGCTATCTTTTTTTAAAAGTATTGTCGTGTACGTAATTAAATTGTTTATATTTTACATCTACAGGCACATATTGTTGCATTATCGGTGTTGCAATAAACACCAAGGGCCTGCCAGTAGTGGAAGCAACCAAATTTATTGACCTGAGTATGCAGCCTCAGATGAAATTGTCTTGGGAAACAGAAGTACAAGAAGCACAGTTATTACTACAAGGGAAGGTACTGTCTACCATCAAGTGAAATAAAACAAAGATATATTTGTAAAACAGTCTATTTTCCCCAACCTCTACAAATATAATCTGGAATGAATATTGTGAAATAAAAAATATGTATTTCTAACAAATGTTTCAATATACACTTATTATATAGTTCTTGAGTTTTGTGGTGAGTTGAGATATTCGGTATTAATTTGCGTTCCATTTTAATAGCAATCATTGTTTGTTAACAAAGTTAAAATATTTATAATATCAGATATTGCTTCTCTAATTAAAGTACATAAAAAGTATGTTAAGTGTGATATCTCATCATCACTAAACAATTCCATTTACATGTTCTTTTTAAAAAAGTTCTCAGCTTATAAAAATCAATATTCATTGCTCTCTCCCTGTTTTTATTTTATTAATTGCACTTACATTATTTAAAATAATAAAATTTAATTGTGTATAAAATAATCAAAAATATTTGTGAAGTTCAATCACCAGAAACAAAAAAAATGTACAAAATAATTTTATTCCATCAATACTTTGAAAAAAAAATATATTGAATAGTGAAACAAATATAAATGTTTAATTAAATTAACATTTCTTTATCACATTCATTACACAATATGCATTGGAATTTAATAGGAACAATTATATATAAAAAAAAACGAAACTTTCCTGTAAATAGAGACACCACACCGTTATTATATAACCAGCACACCGTTAACATGTTGAATAGTAAAGAAGTAACCTGCTTAGGTTTGTTTATAGTTTGGAGCCAGATTTCAGGAGTGGGCCCAGTTTCTGTGCGAGCATCATGTTGCCAGCAATCTTCAGCTTGCCCTTCAAGAATGCAGTCTGAGGATTCAGTGTGCCAGACGCAATGCCCATGAGGTCTTCGTCTGACAGAGTCATCGTTGTATCTGGTTTGCCGCTCTTGGGCGCGCCCTCGTGCACTAACCCCGCTTTGAGGTCCAAAGCTTCAACAAACAATCAATACGTCATTAAAAATAAAACACACGACGGAATGTATGACTGTAAAGTAAAAAGACCTTTAGTCAATTGACTCATCAAATTAAGTAGCATAAGATATGGTCAAATTTGTGTTGATTATGAGCGAAAATGGCTTTGGGAAAACCTAATGTGCTACAAAAAAAAATGAAAAATATTCTCTGTTCCTATTAGACATCAGTATTCTATGAAATTAGCAGTATTAGTAATTTTTTTAAATTATTCCTCCGTCTCACGAGCAATCACAGTTGTAAGAAACCTGTCATTTCTCATTTAAGAACTACATCGTAATGTTGTACTCACTCCATTGTTTAGCAGTCTTGCCGTTCTCGGTGACGTTGTAGAGGAACACGGCCTGGATGGCCTTGGCCAGGGACGGGTTGGCCTTGACCTGCTCCTCGATCTTGGCGAACAAGCCATCGCTTTTCAAGGAACCTGACGACGTCGACGACTTCGTGCTGGAATCAGCTGTCGCTGCGGTCTCACTTTTAACAACTTTCTTGAGGTCAACGAAAGCACCTGAAATAAAGAAAAACAACATTACGATCATACTATTATTTATAAAACCTTAATATTATGCTATGTTTTTATTACCTAATCTATAAATATTTAATTTTTTTTTCTCCAAACAATAATTGAAACTAAAATGAAACGAGTTGAATATCAATCAAAATATTGAAAATAAAACAAAGTAAATATCATATACCAGCAATAACAACGTTGCCGGTTTGCTTGGTCTTGGTCTGGAAGTGGACGCGCGTCCCCTCCGCCCACATCTCGGTGACGAGCGTCTGCCCCGGCAGCACCGGCTTGGCGAAGCGCGCCTTCACAGCCTTCACCAGGGAAGAGTCGTTGCCGCCGTATCTGAACACAACGGTTTATTGAAAGAAAGAAATAAACTAACCAAAGATATTGTGAAATAAATAGCTATTATTGTATTTATTTTAGTGCACTCACTTGGCCAGGACGTGTCTTACGGAGAAGCCGAGCGAGGCCAGCCCGTGCAGGATCGGTTTGGGATGACCAGCGGCCGTCGCTACGTTAGGGTCGATGTGAAGTGGGTTCAGGTCACCGGACAATCTAAAAAAAAAACGTTGAGAGTATCTATTATACATAACAAATAAAAATAATGTTAAGGCTTTTCTATACTGTAACATAGATGTTTTTTTTAAGCTTCCTCTGGAATCACTCTATTTGTAAGATCTGAGCGTACAGCGAGCGGTGTACCGACCTGTAGAGCGCCGCTTGGTCCGCGCTGGTCGTCTGCTCGGCGACCGCGTCCGGCGCGCGCTTGGGCGCGGCCGCGACGCTGACCGCCCGGGCGCTGTTCCGCGGCCCGCCGAACCCGCCTTGACCCAGCACGAATATGTGTTGCTGGGTCCGCAGCACTAGACTCTTGTCCTGGAATATCTCACCTGTGCAAATGATATTGTGTCAGAGTCAATAAACGAGTTGTTTATTATTTGATTTGTGTGTTTGTATTGTTTGTTGTAATACTACAGCACTCACTGTTGACTATCGCCACCGCACTCGAGCCCTTGTCCAGGATGTCGACGACGTAGTTTCTTATCGTGAACTCGCCCTCGGTGCCCGGGAAGTCGCCCACGAATTCAATGTACTGCTCACCGTGGAGGATCTAAACAATTTGATACATTATATTGCAATCGTCCAAACATCACAAAACTATTCAAAGCAATTTATAATTAAAATGAAAAAAAAAAACGTAAACTTTCTAAATTAAAAACGGACACTAATGTCGTTAAAAAGATTCCATTCAGAATAGCTTCTAATTCAGACTTGGAGACTCTCTCTGTACCAATGTTAGACCCCTGTAAAGAAATAGCTTAG
>JAABKM020000008.1:3558685-3588127 GCA_016277805.2 Papilio aristodemus | reverse complement strand
ATATTGTAATCTTTAGATTATTATATTTGTACATTATTCATTACTATTTCAACTTGTGTTTACGTTACATATTTTACGTGTATAGCAAAAATAAATTGGCAGTGAATAAAACCATCCGGTTATGAAAACAAAAACTAGCATTCATAAGTAAACGCAATAAACTCAATATAAAGTTATCTTGTGTCGCGCATATCGCGGCCGTGGATTTATCTGTAAATAGTCACGAGTTTCCTTCCTTTATTCTTTCTCATTAACTGTATGTATTTCAATAACAAATATAATGCAAGTAATTACTAATTTTTAACATTACAATTTTTATAACTACAATATTAGAGATTCCGGATTAATTTATTTCGCAAGAATCAATCTCACATCTGTTGCTTCTTTTACATCAACGTATTTCTTTAGCCTGTAAATCGATATAAGTGTTTTTGAGACATTCCCAGTTCAAACATTAATAACACTTACGTTCGTAAAATCTGCATGTTTTCCAGGCGGCATTGACTTCCCAACGACAGGCGACTCCATAACCATCCCCGGTAAAATAAAGAAGGTGGGTAGAGCGGAAAAGTTTTCATGGCTCTCGTACAAGAACTTCAAATCGCCAACATTGAGGACCGAAGCACCAACTGTGAAGAATAATAGAGCGTCCAGAGCTTGCCAATGTGTAGTGCATCAAGAGATACGAGAATCTCTCTGTCTCTCCTGACGAAATGGCCATGAAGTTATAGCTATGTGTCAATTAAAATAAATTTATAAACTATTTGGGCACAATCGGACTGACATTAAATTGAAAAAAAAAAATGAAAACATACTTTTACCCGACCCGATATTCGAACCCGTGACCCCAAGCGTTGCAGCGGTAATAACTGCGCCACCGAGGCAGTTACCTATAGCCTAGCCAGCTATCACGTCATGAGACGCAAAAAATACATAGACATGTGGTTGCGCTAGTTGCATTTCTGCCTAAGCAATTTTCTCTATTCTATATATTGATTTGTAATTGGAATATTAAACCTTGAATTTAGTACATTGACCGGATTCTTACGTAATTTGCTTTCACAATCGCAAGTATTTTATCAGTAAAATTATAAGATACTTTTTATCAAGTATTAAATAAATATGATATCTTTGTTAATAAACCAGCATTTTCAACATTGACAAAAAAAAACACATTTTATTATACATTATTATTATGTCATAAATTTTTTTGTTTTTGATAAGATCTTAAAATTAAAGAACGAAAGTTACGACTTTTGGGTAACCAAAATATAAAAATAAAGATCAGTGTAACTCCATCTTTATCTTACATTCAGGAAACTTGAAGAAAGATTTTAGAAACAAGTTATTGTTCCATAAGATTTTGGGTTTATTAAACATGACTGGGTTTCGTTAACTCAACACCACCAATAAAACCGAAAGGTTTGTTTGTCCTTGGTTTACAAAAACTACTAATCAATATTGCAAAACAGTTTTTGTATTGGCTATGAAAAGTTTTTAATAAGTAAGAATTATATTTGTACTTATTAAAGAATGCTATTGGCTATGTAGTATGCAATGGCGCAGGCGGTAAAACCGCGCGGCGACACTAGTTCTCAAAAAAGCGTACTATACTGTAAAGGAACATAAAATAATTACAAAATTAGGAATGAATAAGGTCATACAAAGACCATCAAAAGATAGATGGTCAATTTTTTGATATACGCTTTAGTAATTTAGCGAAGTTCACACATTCAGAATAATATTATGTAAAAGACAATGACATATTATTTTACAGACTACACATTTACAAAGCATTGTCTGGTAAATCGACAAACTTTGAATATTTATAAAGTTTTTGCACAAGAAAAACAAGTTTTAATTATATTATTATCACTTGTGTGTCAGTTTATATGATAGGAATACTTACCTCCAAGAGCATAGAGGGCGAGGTCCTTGGCGTTGTAACTGTACGTGGTCCAGTACGCTTCGTTAGGACCATCCATCTTACTGCGCTCTTCGAACTCCTGCGTACAAAATGTATATGTAAATACATAACAATTAGGTAAATAAATATACATTAATAGGGTCGAGAATACTCACCTGTAATTTTTCAGCCAACTCCAGCGTGACCTCTGCCATTTTTTCCTTGTGAGTTGCATTCTTCATGTTCACCACTTGAGGCCATGCTTCCTTCACCGATTCTATTGTCACAGGATCCGCAGGTTTCTTCCTACAAAACAAGTTATAACAGATACCCAGTGTATGCCCAGTGATAGACCTCCTGTAGGTCAACAGATCAAATAAAACTCTAAAGTTATTGTTTTTTGTACATGTCTAAAATGAGATTCACGCACTCTGAGACACTATATGAGAAAAGGACGGAATATTTTATTGTGTTCTTTTACACTTTTTTGTTGACAGTTTCCATATAAATATTTATTTAATCTGTGGACAATCTTAATACGAACTTGAGGACAGCTCCATTGGACCGCACGAGGTGTGCTTTGGTGGCGAAGCCCAGCGTCGAATCGATGATACTACCGGAGTCCGGGAAGGATTCATGAGCCATGTAGGCCTATGGAAAAAGTAAAATACATTTACATTATATATCAATACACGAATTTCTAATTGGTTATGTTATTTTTGGCCGTGTGTCAAATTGTTTATCATTTTGTCAACTCATTGTTTGTTCCATAGTCGTATCAAAAACATTTCAAGGGTAAAATGACTTGTAAAATTGGAAATGATTAAAACATACACCAAAAGATTGGAACATGTTTGGCATGTTTCGGTCCAATTATTTGAAGATCCACAAATAAACGAGTTAACAGGCCAATACCTAACCTATTGCGTACCATCTTTTGACTTTATATGCAGTTACACAAATAGGTCAGCTCAACCGGTGAAATACCATAACTCGTCGAGGGAGGTGCCAGAGGCCCAATTCCAATCCTTTCCCCCTTTTCACCTTTTTCTAATAAGAAAAAGGTGGAGAAGGGGTAGAGGATATGACAGAGGAGGAGATCAATAGGAAAAGGAGTTATCCTTTTTCTATTGATCCCTTCCTCTGTCCTTCAAAGGTAGGCAATGCATAGCTACTCAATAGTTGAGGATGCCTATGGACATCGGTCGCCGTTAGGTGTACAGCTTGCTCGTTTGCCACCTTATAGTATAAAAAAAAAAACTTTTTGCCGAGAAAATATTACAAGTTACCAGCGTATTTCCTTTAAATTATTATTTGAATTATAATCGACCAGTTACTTGTTAACTATTGAAGGGAGACCAAAGAAAGCCCTATACATAAGAAGACGCTTAATACTCACCACGACAGGAGCTATGAGGTCTGGTTTCATAGCTTGGAACATTTCTGGAGGCAGGATGTCCTCTGTGAGCCGGGAGGCAGCAGTCGGTACGATCGTGTTCACCTTGATGTTGTATTTTGCACCTTCAATAGCCAGAGTGTGGGCAAGACCAACAAGGCCCATTTTTGCTGCACTGTTATAACAGTCAAAAGACATTTTTGTCACAAAATATTACCTCACAAATAGAGGTTTGGTATTTACAACCTCTTTTTGTTACAATAAATATAAATTGGTGTTCTCGTCTGTGACCTAAAGGAGTAGGCAGAGATAAAGGATATTCATTTGGCGCGATCTCTCGCTTTCTTTACAATTATCTATGCATACATGTGCCTCGATTACAGGTTCTCCTTTTAATATTACGTTTTTTTAGTGTGTCACTAATTTGATCAATATTCAGTTCAGATATATTTGTCCTTGTCAGTCACCGGTGACTGACACCAACCTTTCTGTTCAGGCCTTGTCAGTCACCGGTGACTGACAGTGTAAAATATGATAATAAAGGTAAAAATTGAACATTTTTATAGCAGCGCTGCTGGATGGAAAAATTTCCATCGAGTAAATTTTAATTTGCCAGTATTGCTATACTACGATATCTGCGCGCGCGGCCTGACGGGGAAGTCGCTATTAAACCGCGCGGCACTCAACGTGTTAATTTAAAGAAATACCTGTAGTTAGCCTGTCCAAAGTTTCCAAACAGGCCAGCATTACTGGAGGTCATGATCACGCGGCCATACTTTTGTTTCCTGAAGATCTCCCACGCCGCGTGTGTGGTTTTGAATGCGCCTTTCAAGTGTACTGCTTGAATAAGGTCCCAGTCCTATAGAATTAAAATTATTAACAGTCATAGAATACTATACTATGGATATATTAAAGATTTAGTATGTTAATGTTGATTCAAGAGGAAGGTATCCTCTTGAATCACTTTATCTTGATGAAAACTAAAAAAATTAAAAGATCTAAGCTTGCCATCTTTTAGTAAAAAAAGAGCGCACAGGCAGTGGGAAGCGACTTTGTCTCATTTTATGTAAAGATAAACATTAACGAACAGAGTTATGTAATGAATAACTACGTATTTTTTATAATTCGCCAACCATAATCATAGATGGTTTATTCTGTTAGTTTATAAAAAAATACTAATTGAATTAATTACACTAACAAAAATAAAATTTAATAGAGAAAATGAGTGTAAAAAATTTGTAATGTCATAATTACGTTAATTAATTTCCTAGCTACCTTGGATAAACAATACTTTTTTTACTGGTACATATTTAAATATTTTTATAATAACATAAGAAATATTCATTTCTAAAACGAATTAAAACTCATATTTTTAAACTTTTCCTCCAGCATCTCATAATGACTGATCAAAGATTCTGTATAAGACAACTGATACACATATGGTAAAAACTATTGGGTAAAATCCATGTGTAATGAAGTAGGAATGGGGGAGAACTGTTATCACATCACCAAAAGACTAATGATTGTGTATATTTTAAGTTTGACATGATATAGTTTTAGGACATACTTTGTTCTTTTATTTTCATCCCTCATGTTTTAAAAATTAAATGAACTTTAGTCAGTTTTATGGTTAGATAAGGTATAATTATAAAATTCATTGTCACCTGTTCGGACATTTTACTGAAGCTTTTATCTCTGAGTATACCGGCATTATTGATTATGATATCGACACGTCCAAAGTTATCTACAGCCGTTTTTATTATCTTCTCTCCTTCGACAACCGAGTTGTAATCAGCTACGGCTACACCACCTATGAACAAACACATTAAATAAAAGGATTATGTACTTTACAAAAACATTGTCTAATATATTGAATTTGAGAAAATGGAGTTGCAATAAACATAATATTTCAACGTTTTTTTTTTATTGTTACTATGAATGAACAGAAGGAGACAAATTGAGCAATTACAAGTAGGATTATTGAGGAATTACGATATTATATAATACATATTATTTATCAAGCTTTTAGTTCTGATATGCGTAAAATGCTCCTATAACTATTATAATAAGATTGGTGTCAGTCATTGACTTAACCTTTGACTTAACACTTACAATACAATAATGTACTTTGATACATTAAATAGAATCTTTAACATTCTTATACTATATAATTTGCAGTCCTTTTCTTTTAAAAAATTAATAATTCTTAATGTAGAAAATATTATGTCATATAATTTTTTATACATCACCAAATGACCTTCATTGACAAGAACTGTACAAATAAGGATAATTTAATAAACTAGAGTATTTCCTTAAGATACAATAACTATAAGAGGATGAAATAGATGTTTACTTTATGTTATATACACTTGGAAACAGTATATATACTTTTTTTTAAATAAGGACCATGCACAGATAAAATTGCTAGTACAATAATAACCAATTAAAATTATTATTATTATTTATTACCTTTACTCTTGATTTCTTCAACCACAGCATCAGCAAAAGTTGACTTTCCACTGCCATCTCTGCCACCACCAAGATCATTAACCACTACTTTAGCTCCTCTTGAAGCTAATAGTAAGGCGTAGGCCTTGCCCAATCCCCCACCGGCGCCGGTCACCACGGCTACACGACCGTCAAAGCGAAGTTGCTCCATTGTCTACGAGACACGAAAAACAACTAAATTTTAATTATAAATACAACAGGCACAACGCAAGAGAGACATTAACTACGTTCGTAAGGCTCAACTTATCAATGCAAAGGATGCCAAAGTCCAACTTAGTGCATGGAAACTTTATAATATAAACATTAATTTACTAAATCTAAAGAAATTTAATGCATTAATTTTATTTGTAATTTAAAGGCTGACTACTTTACCTATTAAAATTCAATAATATAAAATAAAGACTGGGACAACAAACCTAAGCAGTTGTAAATGATGTACTGTGTATTGGCTGAGTTGAATTGGATAATAAAATAATAAGATAACAAGGATGCGACGTTCTGTCGATAACGTCACTTTGACTTTCATACAGGTTTGTCATTCGCCAAGTCGTCTCTTTATTTATTATCCAACTTTAATCAAAGAGTAGCAAGTTCAAAAGTATAAATTTACTGTAAATCGTATTTTCAATATGTGGGTTTCAATAAACAGATTTATTTCATATTACACATTAAAACTTCATAGAAGACCAACGGCTTTTATATTATGTTGAAATGCTTGAAATGAAATAAAATTTGTAAATCATTTTTGGAATTTTATACTCTTTGACAGCAATATTGATAAACGTTATTTAAATTTGTGTTCCTGCTTAAAGGAAGCAACTAGATATTTTCTGAGTTTTCAAGGCCTTTAATGAATTTAGTGAAAGTGTTAAATAATTATTTATAAATTAACTGTATCAAATATTGTATGCAAAATATCAGCTATATTTTTTAAATCAAACGATTCCCAGGCATCGAAGTTCAGAAAGTAAACAAAGTTGTTTTGCCAAGGATTTGTTGTGAATTACTACAACAATTATATACATGAAAATAACATTATGAACGATCCCTTAGCTGGTTAGTATTGGGTTAAGTCGCAACATTTTTAAAACTAATTTTATACATACTAAATAAGGTTTTTTTCAGTTATTTATAATGAAGGATATTGGCGACTAAGCAAAGTGTCTCCATTATATAACATACAGTCAAATGCAATTAAATTTAAGCAATATGCGTCAAAAATTCGTCAAAGTATAATTACCACAATTCCAACTAAACCTGGAATAAAAATTTCAGTACATTTAGAGGCACAGCCTTATTTGAAATACAATGAAGATGATCCTGAAGCTTTTGTGGTAAGCATTACACATTTTATATTTATTTAGTATATGCTGTGCAATCTTAGCGGTCATGATTTTCTAGATCACTGTGTCATCTCAAGAAAATAATAAATCCAAGTTGGTTTATACCAGTATTCTTCTATGTTGGGGAGTAAGAATAAAAGTGTCTGAAGGTATACATTTACCATTTATGCTTGAACATGGTGAGAAAAGGATTGGAGCTTCAGTGAAGATGACATTACAGAATTTGTTTGACTGTATCATTAAACAGTTATATTTTTCACAGGTATTGTTTGTTTTTTTAATAAAAAAAAATGCAAGTAGAAAAAAAAAGAATCCAAATAAATTATGGTCAATAGACAATGGTTTTTAACATATTTTCTTTTAATATTAATTGTTCCAATTATGTTATAGTTAGTTGTTAAAGTATTGGATTGCTTGTACTAAATTCTTTTAAAAGCTTCATATGTACTAATATTCTTATATATCCAAATTATTTTAATGCAAGTATTATCAAGCGAGTTTCGTAATAATTAGTCTAATTTTCAGCATCAACTGTTACGACTGGGCTTCAAGTTTGTTGAGAATGATACATCACGTAGCACCGACCCATTCACATTATGCTTCACCGCCTTGGCTGATCATAAAAATAAACTAAGTTTATCATTCGAAGTTGGTGATGTGAACATGATTTGGCACAGGTAAATAAATATATATTTTTAAAACCACGAATTTGCTTGAATAAAGTATTAATATTCCTTTCGTCCTTTCTAAATAAACCAATTATGAAATGGTAGATTCTAGGGCACTACTTTGTTTCTGAATAAAAAAATTTCTGAAAAAGATATCGGTAGTTTATTGATTGTACATTATGCATATAATTTATTAATATTTTAAAAAGAAACTTTTTTTGCTCTCTGCCTCGGTGGCTCAGTGGTATCACGTATTACGTCTACGGTACGGCTGCAACGCTGGAGTTCCAGGTTCGATTTCCGGGGCGGGAAAAATGATATTGGGTTTTTGAACTTGATATAATCCAGAGTTTGGAATTTGTGCCCGATATGGCGATCGGCTCGCCCCCTATCACATCATGGGACGGAAAAACATATGGCGAAATGTGGGTGCACTAAGTTGCACTTCTGCCTACCCCTTCGGGAAATACAGGTGTGAGATATGTTTTTTTTGGTTAGAATGAAAACAAAAATTCTTTGACTATTTCAGAGCAAAAGGCGATTCATCGGGAACGTCAAAGATAGATAAATTGGCTTACCAGATATTACAGAATCAAATATTCTTCTCAATGCAGTTAGACGTGACGCCTCTCGATCTATGCGAAATTAATCTTTCTAAAGCTGAAGTGAAATCAGACGGAACAGTAAAAATGAAAACGCCCGAACTTGTAAACTGTGTTTTCACCGTGCTGAACGAAATAATCAGTGCACAAACCGTAACTGATAATTCTACAATAAACCCTGCAGTTGAATTATAGTACATGGCTTATCGTCTATTTTGTTTATAATAGTTGTAAAATAAGTATTTGAGGAAACAAGTTTTGGAGACTTGAAAAGTTGTTTGTATTTTATCTAAGTTTATTAGTTTTAAGTAAGTTTGTCTTGGGGACAAATAAGTTATGACTAAATATTCTGATGATGTAAAATAGCCATAATATTTAAGATCCAAAATATGGAAAAAAGTACTTTTGATGTGTGCTTATCCTCTATGAACACATTTAAGACAATTTATTAATTTTATTTAATCTGGCTTTATTATTTTAACATTCTTAAAATGTCTTGTCTGTTATAACTTTCCATCAAGATTTTGAATTATAAATAAATATAAATTTTAATGGAATTTGGATAAAATAAATACAAGATGTATTTTATAACATTTACTTTCATGGATTACGCTTTACAAATGTGTTTGCATAATGTAACCTTATACAATATTTGACTACATTACAATGTGCTAAACTTAAATATAAAATATTTCTTGTAATCATGTCCTCCAGTTTTCAAGCAGTCCTTTTCAGCAATAAATTTGCCATTAAATAGGTACCTTTAAATTGTTCTTGTGCAAAAGTTCTGTAGGCCTTCACAAGTTTACGTAATGTTTTTGTAAGGACAAATAAATATGAACATAATGTAGGTTAGTAAATAAGGTAGTAGAAAGGTAATAAAGATTACAGTAATATTCACGTAATCCCCAGGGATTACATAATGTCATCACAGCAATTTCATTTTGTGTTATTGTTATAACTTAAAACTAATTAGAACATCTCCCAATTTAAGTCCTGGAATATATGTGGGAATAAAGAAGCATTTCTATAAACAATATAATAATTGCTTCAAATCATAGAGCTAATAAACTTTCTTGTAACAGAGTTATTACGTTTTTCCTCAAAAATACATTACATATGTCAAATTTCCTTCTTTCCACGAAATTACAAACAAAAAACCATACAAACTGTAATGTTGCTCTATTTAACTAAAAAATATAAACATAAATTGTGTAACATTTTCAAAGTAGTAAATAAAATATTCACTTCATGGATAAAAATCATATTAAATAAATGCCCAGACACAGACATGTATAGAACTCATAGGAATTTAGATTTTTAAAATAAATAGGTGTATTGGTAATAATAGAGTTTGGTGTATTAAGCTATTACAAAGTGACTAAATTATATTATTTACCATACTTATCAAAAAAAAGCATTTATATTTTTGACAGTTTCACATTTGAGCGACATATATAAAAGCATATAACAGGGATATTAAGCATTTTAGAACAACATATAATAACACAATGCTCCTCATGGTCCAATCTAATATTAACATATTTTTTTATATTATTCTCGTAGGACTATTACACAGTATGATTTGACACTTATGTCTTAACGTTTATATGTTACGATTATGTACTACATAAGATGAGTTTACTGCCTCTACGATGTAAATAAAGTTATTAAGGGATCAAGAGATTGTGTAATTAATTTCGATTCAAATCTATTTCAATCGTTATCTTTAAAATGTATATTAGGAAATAGAAAACAGCACGACTTTTGTAAGATATTTTTTTTTAAATTACCAATTGTGTGGTATAAAAACTAGTTTTAATCACTAATAAGATGACATCATAAGCACATGAAATGATATTACGAAACAATGTTTTGCCCGAGCGGCAAACTAAAATTGTTACAATGAATAGAGATGCAACAAATACCGTAGCATACATAAATACATATATCCTAATAAATCCGGCACGCAGTAAGTTTCCGACCATATTTTTTAATGCACACAGCTGCACTCCCCCTGTAATGGAAACAATTTGTAGTAGAGAATTTTTTTATGGAAGATTTTTTTTATTTGGACTTCCAGCACAAAACAGAAGCATAAAACATTTCATCTCTGCCTTACGTACATTTGTGAAGTTGTAGTACTTCATAGACCTTGAAGCTTTACCAGTGTTGTAGCGTATTTCAATCATAGTGTTAAAATAATAAATTATTTAATAAGGTAATGTTAGAATGGATACATTTTTTTATGTAGTATGTAATACATTGGGCTAGAGTCATACCTGTAATGAGCCCTTACGAGCCAACCTGTCCGCCTCAGTGTGTGCAGCGCAGCACCTAACAACAGCCGCCGCCCGCCGCGCCCGCGCCGGCGCCCCCCGCGCCTCCAGCACCGCCGCCCGTCGAGTGCTGAGGACCGATCTTGATGCCGTTCGCCTTCATAACAAGAATGAGTATGCCAATAAAGATAGTCAGTATACTATTATGTGAACGGCGGACCTAATTTGCATAGATTCCCTATATGGCACAAATAACAGTAACACAAGAACAGTGTACAGAATCCCTCAATAAATATATTAGTGTTACAAGAAATAAGGCTATAGTAATACTTGTACATTTAATTTAATAAATTAATATAATTTTCACATAATTTTTTATAAGTTTAATTCAATTTTTTGCCAGATTGGATTCCCGGGTCGGGAAAAATGATATTGGGTTTTCCAACTCAGCTCAGAGTTTGAAATTTGTGCTCGATTTGACAATTGCATTATGGAACGCAAAAACGAATGGCGAAATGTGGATGTACTAAGTTGCATTTCTGCCTATCACCCTTTGGGGAATACAGGCGTGAGATGTTTTTTAAATATAATTTTAAGAGTCTAACTATAATTTCACTCAATTGTCGAAAAAAACACAAAACAAAAATAATTGTTCTCAAGAGTAATTGTTAATATTTAATATAGGAAAGTGATATAACTTGTGTTAGTATTAAATTACCTCATTGTTGATGTCAAAAACACCTTCTTGTATTTTTTCATAAATCTCTTTTGCAGTGTTGATGAAGGCCTCTTCAACATTTGCTGCAGTCTTGGCTGATGTTTCCATGAACACTAGGCCGTGTTCACGTGCGAAGGCTTCCCCTTCCTCTTTCTTTACTTCGCGTCGAGATTCCAGGTCACTACAAACATTTAAGAGTATAGTAAAAAGTTACGCACATTAATGACCCTGATATTTCAGCCTCAGGTGGATACTGAGGGATACCCTATTGCTTTGGATAAGCCAACTGTCTATATTGGTCTTGCTAGGAGGTAGTAGATAACTCAATTTTAGGCTTTTAACAATCTTACATAAATGACAAAAATGAAAACATGTTTTTTATGTATAATATATATATTCCAGAACATTTTTATCATTACTGAAGTTTTTGAATTATAAATATCAGGTAATAAAAAAATGTTAATAAGATAATTGATTGTTACCTCTTGTTACCAATTAACATGATGACCATATTGGAGTTGGAATGCTGCCGGGCATCTTCAAGCCAAGTTGTCAAGTGGTTGAAGGTATCCCTTCTAGTTATGTCATAAACTAGAAGTGCTCCAGCTGCACCTCTATAGTATGACCGAGTTATTGACCTAAAAAGATACATTTTTATACTATGTGTATTATTTGAGCAGTTCCTAAATGAGATCTAGCCAGCTCAAAATGTTAACTGAACTTAATAAAATATAAGATAATCCACATCTAATATTAATACTTTTTAATTGCTTTTATAATATAACCTCTTTGAATAAAAATAGTAAAAAAAAAGTTTAAGCTTTTTTTTATACAAAAGGAAGTTATTTTTCTTTTTTTCAACCATCTTAAAGAACACTCAATTATGAGATTTTTATTTATAGTTTGTTTATTTTAATTTAAGATGAATAAATATTTTACATAGTATCACATATTTTTGTTGTTGCTTTGTGTTATATGTAAATGAGTAATCTTAAAAGGCAATAAAACAATGACAGATATATAGGTCACTGAATTCTTATCAATACTTTGTTTACTAGTGAAGTGGATCAATGTCTTTGTTTGTATTAATGATCACCTGAATGCCTCCTGGCCAGCAGTGTCCCAGATTTGTAGCTTGATTTGTTTACCATCAATTGTAATCATGCGGGCACCAAATTCCACACCAATAGTGAGATCATGTACTGGTTGGAATCTCTTATCTGTGAACTGAAGCAGCAAACAGGACTTGCCCACACCTACCAACAACACAGTTTAATATAATTTTCGTAAATATTCAGTATTAAGAAATCCATAGATTTTTTCAAATATATCATAAATAATATAGTGTGTAGTTATATATATCATAATTCTTATCTATACAAGTTGTTTTTATACTCCCTATTAATTTTATTGACAAAAAATAATACAATAAATCCAGTTACCCCAACAAACTAATAATGATAGAGCACAAAGAATGTCCTTGAACAGAGCAATAAAGAAATAAGGTCAACTTAAGTTTAGATTTTATTTGCGCAACGTTTAATTTGATACAAAGATTACGGGCAAGCGTAGGCGGAACACAATAGGTTTTACTAACAGTTAATCATCCCTTAGATGTATTCATTCTCTATTCTGCATTATACGATAACTATGATTTTCTACGCTGTCATAGGCATTTGAGAATGTAAAAAGCGTGTTCGAACTCTGCATTTTACCAAATTCTAAAGCAAAAATGACAACGAAGTTAAGTCTCAGGAAATAAAATCAATACCTGTGTCGCCAATGATGATGTATTTAAACAAGTAGGCGTATGCCATTTTCTTTTATGTTCTCACTGTTGATATAACAAGGAATATGTTACTTTAGTATATAACACTCTTAATAACGATTACTACGAATACGATACGACGCAATTTTTAATAATCTCACAGCTGGGTCGATTCAGTACGTCATTGTGAAAATTTATGAAAACTGACAATAAGTGCGCTGACCATAGATTAAAGGATAAAATTGAATTCCACTGGACGAATAATATAACCAGTAGAAGTTTAAATTATTATTATATGTTGCACTTTAAGTGCATATTGTTGTCGTAAATATATTTGCAATATTGTAAAGTCAATATATTTTTTAAAATTTATATTAAACATAATTTTGTTCAACTAAAGGGAACCTACTAGTAATATATAGTTTTGTCTCTATAGTATACGATAATGCTAGCATATTAGTGTGACAAACCAATAATATAATATCACTACAATCTTATATACTATTATACATTAGGAAAAAGCAGAGGAAAGTTCCGTTTTATCAATGTCGAATATATTCCTCGAGATTCTCCACTATCGGCTATATACTAAATTATATTATTATTCCTGTGTTAATTGTTTAATTTACATAAAAGTCGTAAGTAAGTATTACATTTTAAAAAGTTATATACCGACGATTAGTGATTATATATATATCTTACTATATTTGGTCACTTCTCAGTACTCATTATTAAGTGAGAAAGGGTCGGTCGAGTGAAACTCAGAATCGCCCTATCCCTATTTCTAACTGACTCAAAAGGATTAAGAATTAAGCAAACTTAGGAGTCCTATAGGTTTTAATTATCCAAATTTTGCCTTAGAACGACTTTCATGTGTGACCCTATAACCATAACCATATTATTTTGATTTGTTATCAATAAATTATTAATTTTCGTCTATGGTGGTCGTTACTAGCTGTCAATTGTATTGTTCAATGGGTTTGTTGTTATTCAATAAAATTAATTCAAAACAATCCTTGTAGCGGTCTAATAATCGGCAATAAAGATATAAATGTTAAATTGTGACTTAATGGTTCCGTTATTTCGTAATAAGCAATTAACAGTGCCGTCATTTGTTAACCTTAAATCTACAATGCCGACGAATAACAAGTTGTCGTGTTTGTAATAATGGATTCTTCCGATGAGGCTGCATCTGTCCGAAATCATATTAAAGAAGGATGTGAGAAAGAAGCAAATACAGATAGTAAAAGCTTAAATAAGCCAGGGGAACAAATTGTTGGGATTGAAAATGTGTTTACATCGATGTCACATCAAAGAAGTTCCAATTTCGTTCCAGTAAATGGATCTCGAGGTCGGTCGAATGATGATTTTGAACAAAGGGGTAACCGAACACAAGAAAATAATATACAAAGTGACAATATTGAAAATACAACTGACGGAAATCAAAAGCACATAGAAAATAATGAGTCAAATAACAAATTTCATAGTATTGACAACCCCTGTTCAAGTAAGGTCGGATCTGTTGCTTGTGATAAAAGTATCGATTCCAACTGTGAGAAACAAGCATGTCAAAGATATAAATTGTATGCAGATAAAATAGGCAATAGTAGTAGCAGTGTTAATGGCCCTTCAACCAGTGGCACAAGCAAATCCTTTGATAATCCCGAAAGTAGTGGCGTCCGTGAAAATAGGAAAAGGCCATCAACTCTTAAGCTAGATAGACCAAACATAGATGATAATGACAGTTCAAGTGACACAGGTAATGATGATTACTCATTGGGCTCAGAAGATGGCTGTATCTACACATACAGGGGAGGTGAACATCTAGCTGACTTACCAAGTTCATTTTTTAGCCTTGATATGGGCTTGCCCTTGGATAGGCATCTACCATTGCTTCCAAATTATCCAGTACCTCAGCAGGGACCAGCTAATGCAAGAGAACAAGGATCAAGAGCATCTAGTCCTGACATGGACTTTCTGGAAATGGATTTTGATCCTGGACCATCTTGCGAAGTGGATACAGGTGATGAATCAAGCCCTGATGCTGATTTAGAAGTGGCAAACAGTTTGCCAGAAGAAAATGAGCCTGTCATTAGAGGGACCTCACCTGAATATTTGCCTGGTGCTGTTGTTGTTCCTCAACCATCAGCTTGCTCATCACATCATGACCCGGAACCGCAGCATTTTAATGTTCCATCAACAAGCCGAGGAATGGAAATACCTGAGAGCAATGTAGAAGAGGAAGTAACAAGTGACCAAGAGTATGGGCCATATATCACACATGTGAATTTCAGGGGTGAACAATTTTTAGTTAGGAGAACCATGTCAAGTTGGTCAAGTAATACATTGTCTGGCTTACATGTGTCTAATGGAGACTTGGTGTCACCAAGAGAAGTTTTAAATTGTGAGTGTAACTTTCCTTCTTCAGTAGCTTATTGGAAAACTTAATTGATTTCTCACTTTAATACCAATGATGATAAATTAATAAAATCAATAAAATTTATAAAGCAATGTTCAGTTTACAAACTTGTATAACAACATTTAGAAATAACTGTAAGTTTGTAAATTGAACATTGCTTTAATGTTGTTATCAACATTATAGGTTCTTTGTCTATGTTTTTCTATCTCAATTTTTTTTTATATTTCTTATTTTATTTTAGATGAAGATGAGCATCGCGAAGGACCACACACTTATGAAATCAATCAAGGAGAAAGACCTACTGGAGATTCAGTAAATTTTTCATCAGCCCTTTATCATATCACAATGGCGAAGAGGCTCATGATTGAGAAGACTTGGTCCGATGTTGAAAATCATGATACAGCTAATGTGGTAATTATATAAGTAGAAATTTATACATCTTACAGTGATTGAAGTGTACAAAATGTTTTCTGCTCTGTTTGAAAGTGATGCTAAAGGCGGAGCTGTATTTTATTTTGTAAAATAGAAAGAAGAGTAAGCAAATGATTCATATGATGTTGAACTACCATCCATATTTATAGGCTTCTACTGCAATCAGATAGTTTGCAAATCTATTAAGAGACTTTCTATAGGACATTGGAAGCATTTAATTCTCAGGAATGTTAGTCATCAGAAGAAAGGCATAATACATTATACCATGCTTCAGTGAGTTTGATAGACTTCTACTACTGTTCAGAACTTCAGTATAACCACTACCTCCTGAGTATTCATATAATTATCGGCTGCATTTTCAAATGAGAAGTTATAGCCATAAACTTCAAAATCCTTTAAAATGGTGATAATTGGATATCTCTAGCAAAAACTTTGTCTAAACAAAAAGAATGTCTTTGTTAATTGCAGAGTCGAGACCAGGGTGCTGGGTGTAGCAGCGATGGTGACACAGGCTGTGTAGAGCCTCCAAGGTGCATGGTGTGGTCGGAGCGCGAGGCCTGCGAGCGTCAGGTTACTCAGATTGGCACCTCGGCTTGTGGAGCCACAGCAGTTGTCAACGTTTTTGTGAGTAGTTTTTAGTTAGTTTCTAGAAGGAATCAATGTTAAATTTATCTATAAAGGTGTCTTTCTTATAATATACTAACCTAATTTATCTATAAAAACAAAATTATACACAAATTAAGCTCTAAAGAGCAGTATTTATTAAACCTGTATTAACATTTCTAAATCTTACTGAAACCTAATATCTGTGACATTATTTGAATTATGAATGTCTTCCGAAATACATTTTTTGATAATATTGAATTGACAGTTTCTATCTATAGTAAATTGATCTTAAAAATATTTTTAGATTGCTCTTGGTGTGCCAGTGAACATTGAAAGAATTAATGCAGCGGTGGGGACACGGCTGAGGGCGAATAATGCCCCTATACCCAGGTAATGTATGTACGCGGTCAAGTCTCAACCTCACCACATATGTTGTACACAAATCTGTCTATCTAAAATAAGAATCCGTCCAATACCATACAATGCTGGTAAATGTAAGTCATGATGATGTTTGTTTTATTTCCTTAGGTATTTGCTGTCGCGTGCCGTTGCTGGCTGTACTGCTGCTGACTTGGTGACTGGAATACAAAGAGCTTCGGACGGTTTGGTGACTGCCAGATTCTTTCCCATGCATCCTGAACGGGCCGTGTCATTGTCCCACTGGCTGGCTGACTGGATATCTTTAGGTAAGTTCTTTAAAGTAATGTTTTTGGACCAGTAGCCCAAAATAAGATCCCATGTTACTTAATACAAATTTTCTAAGGACCAATAATTGTCAACTCAGGTATAAAACGAAAAGAGGAAAACGGAAGACGAGTTGGGAAAATTCTGTGCACTACACAAAAAGTTTTTATGATTTCCAATTTTTTTTTTGGTTTTAGGCGCAGTACCAATACTGACATTGAATCTTCAAGAGGGTTGCGATGGAGAAATCCCTGACGCGTGGCACCATCAAATGGTGTTTGGGGTGTCTCCGCGGGGCGTGTACCTTTGTAACCCAGTGGAGTGTGTACCTGAGAACACGCTGTGGCCGCGCCTCACGTCGCCGTCAGTGTTGCTAGTCCGAGCAAGAGACATCATTGCCAGATTAAGTGCAAACATGGATCTAAGTGTGCTCATGGCCGTACCGGACAGGCGATTCCATACTTTTAATGTGCTCGGTAAGTAAAGTGATAACATCTTATTTTTTTAAACGAACCTTAAGAACTTCAGATGCAGCATTTCTAGACTATATAGGTACCTCTATTGTCGATTATGTTATCTGTCCCTCATTAGTTAAAGTCGTAATAATGTAGTTCGTATAAATACGACGTATGTCAGGTCAAGTGGCGAGCGTGATCCGCGAGTGGCGCGCTCGGGGCTGGAGCGAGCGCGGCGGGCGGGCGCGGCGCGTGCGCGTGCCGGCCGCCTACCAGGCGGGCGTCACCGTCGCCGCGCTCACCGGCTCTGAGGCGCACCGCCGCCTGGTGCACGCGCCGCTGCCCCCGGTCCTAGGTACGTATCGACGCAGCCGAGTTGCTTTCATTGCCAACAAACTGCACTGGCGTTTCTAATGATTTTAGTAAATTTGTATCATTTAAATATATAATATTTCACTTATTAAAGATGTAACTTGCAGTCGACAACATAGTCTTTATTAGTTTAGACAAAAAAAATGTTAAATAATGAAATTTGCATATAATTTGAGTTTAGTAACATTTGACTTATTTCGTATAGAAGTGCTTTTTTTTTGCATTTTCATTGTATAAAATTCAAATAAGCACTTATACTGCACTACAATGTTAATTTGCCTTCTTATATAAAATCAAATTATGTTAATTTTTTATTTAAATTTAGTTTTTACCTGGAATTATATTGATTAAATTAATTTTTGTACTCAACAGGTACTCGGAAAGTATCAGACGAATGTCGACCAGCGCCATAATGTTTGACGCGATTTAAAAATATTAAACATAAGATTTAAAAAAAAAATTAGAATACCACCGATTTTTTAAAATGAACTCATATTCTTTATCATAAATCTGTTGGACAAATCTTTGTATTAATTTATATTAATAATCTATATGTTATTTGTAATTTACAAGCGCGCGTGAACTTTAATTATGATATCAAAAAATATCGTATGTGTCTGAAGTTAGCTGACCGCTTCATTCCGAACGCGACAAACGTATATATGTAAGCTGTAAGTCAGACAGAGACAGATGTCTCTAGTTCTGTCTGCGGTGACATTTATCACCAATATTACATAGAGCAATATTTGTGACGAGTATTATACAAGACCTATTTTCTTTTCTATTAAAAATAAAATAATGGGATTGTACGTGGATTTGGTATGACAGCTGGATCTTATTTTTCACATTTTTAGTTTAAAATAACATATGAAACATTAATCACGACACAGTTTTCGTAAACTTTTCGACCCTGCTATAGAATATTAAAATAGATTAAGTAATTTTAATTTCTCTGTAATTTAGATGATAAAGTTACGTATTGTATATGCGAATGTTATTTTTCATTAGGTTTTGTAATGTTTTTAGATTCGCTCAAAATTATTTATTTATTTATATGTACACTTTATTGCACACCACACGGTCAAGCAATGGGCGGCCTTATCGCTAAAAGCGATTTCTTCCAGGCAACCAAGAATAGAATTTTACAGGAATGAAAGAAAAATAGGGTGTGCTGAATTAATATAAATAAAAAGAAGAAGAAAAAATATATGTATGTGTAATACATATGTATTATAGTGCAAGTGTTTATTAAGGAGTCGTTTAAGAATTGAGAGCGATTGAGCCGGTCTAAGTGGCAGTGGCAGCACACTCTACAATCGTGCTGTTTGAACAGTAAGGATTTATCAGTGTATTTAGTGTCATGGCGTGGGATTTGCATGAGTGAGTTCTCTGTTGATCTCATATTTCGCGAATAGGAGTCACGTAGGAGAATTTAAATCGATCTTTCAGGTAAGCAGGATATGAAGAGTTGAAGAGTACGTTGTACAGAAGTGCAAGGATACGAGCATCTTGACGAAGGCGAATCCGCAGCCGATTGAGCTTTCTACGATAAAATGTGATATGGTCATATCGGCGTCAGCCAAATCTAATGCAGAAAATTTGAAGTCTCTCCAGTTTATCAAGTTGGGCTTCGGTGAGATCGAGATAACCGACGTCAGCATAGACTAATATAGGAAAAGAAAGCGATTACACCAGCATAAGCTTAGTGGCAGCAGGAAGAAAGTTGCGAAACCATTACAGCGCCCTCGCCGACGCGAAGAGTTTGCGACTAACCTCTTGGAGTTGAGGACCCCGAGATAGATTTTTGTCAATCCCTAATCCTAAGTTTGTAACTTATGGGTATGACATTATCACCAAAGATGATGTCCGGCAATTGCATGATATTCACTTTACTTAACATTTTTGAGCTACCTACAAATATAACTTGAGATTTTAAAGGGTTAGTTATTAAACTATGGGGTTTGCTCCATTCCGATATTATTGTCAAGTTATGGTTAATGCACTTTCTAACGAAATTCACTTCATCTGGAATCGCTTGTTTATATATTTGAAGATCGTCTGCATGAAGGTGGTAGGAGGAAGTAACTTTCTTGGATACTGAGTTAATGACAACTGAGAAGAGTAAAGGAGATAGCACGCCCCTGCGGGACGCCTGCAGTATTAGTACACCAATTGTAGGAAATGTCCTCAACTAGTATACGCTGTCGGCGTCTATACAGGTAACTTCGAAACCAATCAATTACTGTCGGAGGTACGTTAAGAGAACTAATACACCGAGTAGCACGTCTAGGGCAGGACCAATTTTCGGCTGACGCAGTCACTTCCTACTGCATTGGATGTAATTGATAAAATGTTCATGTTAACGTCACAAGCAGAGAATTGGTTAAATGTAAAAGGAGCGTATTTGGGTGTTGGAAAAGATGAAAGATTTCCTTACTTTAATATCTTTATCAAAAGAAGGGGAAGATGAGAAGTGTTGATTGAGTAAATTAAAATCTAGAACTCTGGGAGCAGAGGTATCACCCCTTCTTCCAAACCCAAATAATTTTAGTAATTTCCAGATTTTTGCCGGATCATTATTTTTTATAGATTCATGTATATAATGGCGTTGACCATCTGCACACCTTATTGCAGCGATTTCTAATTTCAATTTTTCCAATTTCGGCTAATAGATCTAAACTTATATTTTGCCCTCATAGCTGCTTTTTTCGAAAACAATGATTTAATCTCACGTGAAAGCCAAAGTGCAGGTTGACACGTGTAAGCCAAAATGCAGATTGACACGTGTAAGCCAAAGTGCAGGTTGATGTTTAAATTTGCCAGTTTTGACTGGTGCATGCTTATCGTACAGCTTAAGAAGTAAGCTTGTAAAGAGGTCAGGACATTCTCAGCGAGAGTGCTCGCGTCAAGAAGATTTTAGTATATTGTATGTATTGTATTAAATTTTTAATAATTTTAAACTGACCCCAATTGTGTTTAACCGATACATTGTTATTGGCTAAATTGTATTGGCCATAAACCGAGTAAATTTGTAAATATTTTTTGTTTAAGAAATAATATATTAGTCAATTGGTGCTTACTAGTCAAAATTATTATAGCACGACCATCTATATAAATATTGATTCAAAGAATATTACTCGGCCTTACTAACGATGTACCGAAGTGCGATATCCCTATATGTATTTATATTTTAATGGCACAACATCTAAGTAGATATGTAAGACATGTTGTTTAGACATCGGACATTGCAATTACCCCGACGTAAAATAAAGGGGGTTTAACAAGTGTAATGTTTTATTTTATTTTAAGAATGACCTTGAGTGTCTGTCCACACTGTCTTTGTAAAACTGACTCACTAAAATACACATTGGACCGCAATGAAAAATGTAACTGCTGTAAAAAGAGTAATGCTTTTTGAGTTTTTAATGGTAAATTGGAATAGATGGGTTTACTTTTAAAGGGCATATGGAATAATGGACTAATATAAATTAATGAATAAAATTTTTTATAATAATAAATCAAAGTGTACTGATTAACACGAAATGACCTAGATACCAAAAGAGATAAAACATACTTTTTATAAGAAGCACAATGAAGAAATAAAACAATGTGCAGAGAAACATAGCTTACCGTGTGTTGTTTTCGCTCTTTTAAATTATAATATTAATTAAGTGTAAAAGTATGCGTTATTCACTGAAGTACAAGTACAAATTTAAAAAGGAATATTAAAAGCTTAAAATTAAAAAAAAATACACCTCACGCCTCTATTCCCCGAAGAGGTAGGCACAGGTACAACTAGTGCACCCATATTTCGATGAATGTTTTTGCCGTCCCATGATATGATAGAGGGCGAGCCTATCGCCACACGGGGCACAAACTCCAGGCTGATATCGGGTTGAAAAAACCAAACATAATTCACGGGATTCAAGTAAAAATAAATAAAACTTTTTTTTTATCGCGAATTTGTTTTAAACCACTAATAAATATACGTCTGGAACAGTTTTTTTTTGTATATTGCAATGTCTGGGCTTATTTCACAATAAAAAAGTAGTGGAAGGATTTCTTAATTTTTTTGACCTTTAGTTGGAAGGTGTCGTGGATTTAATTTAAGACAAAAGTTATACTGCGATCCTTTGATGTAGCTATTAAAATAAAAACATTGTATATACTATTATACTATATTTTTGGATTATACTATGATAGAGTAAATTTTGTGTTTTCTTTTCTAATCCTATAATTTAAAACCAAGCATGTGCTTTTTCGCAAATTGAATCAGAAATATGTTATAATAATATTGACATATTACGGACTCTACAACTATTGATAATTAGGGTTGATCAGTCGGTTAAGTCTACTAAAATAGTCTAGTCCAGTGTTTCCTAACCTTTTTTGTGCCCCACTTTAACCTTTCCAAATTCTTATGCCCCACCCCTATGTTCACTTAAGTAACTTAAATGATAGATTTTAGGAAGATATCACTGAATAATTGTTAAGAAATAACCATTGGGGTGTATGTTCGAATCTCCCACTTAACAAATTGATGTCCTGTAGGGCGTAGGCCCCACGTTGGGAAACACTGGTTTAGTCTAAGAGCACTGCAAAAGTACGTTCTATGTTTGCGATCCTTGGAGAAAGGCCTACGGCAAGCAAGTGATATTTCGGCTCGACCGGTGAAATACCACGACCTCACAGAAGACAGGCGTGAAGTAGTATACTGCGTTTCGTCTGATGAGTGAGGTGCCGGTGGCCCAACTTTGATCTTTTTTCTCTTTCCATCCTTTTCTAACTAGGAAAGGATGGAAAGGGGAAGAGGATGTGACAGAGGAGGGGATCAATAGGAGAAGGAATTATCCTTTTCCTGTTGATCCCTTCCTCTGTCGTTTAAAGGTAGGCAACGCACTTGCAACTCTTAGATGTTGCAGGTGTCTATGGGCATTGGTCACCGTTAGGTGTACCAGTTGCTCGTTTGCCAAATTATGGTATATAAAAAAAATTTTTAGTTGACTGATGAATCTAACTTGTCTAAATTGAAGATGTATTAAAGAATTACTAAGTGATGAACTATTCGGTTCCTTTATATAATAAAGATTATAACAACTAAAAGAATGTTTAATAATCTCCTACAACTGTAATAATAGTTTTTAATGCTTTTTTTCTTTATTAAATTCCTTTATATCGTTCTGAAGCATGTTTAGAACTTTACTAAGCATTTGCTTTGGCTAAGGCATGGCTTAGTAATGTCTATTTCTATCTATCTTATTTCGGTCTTGGGTGTATTGTCAGTTGACACTAAAAGTTGTGTTACTTTTGTAACTTAAATGATTGACCGCAAATAAAATTGGGATAATATGCATCAACGACCGTTTTAAAGAAATCAGCTGAGGGCGTGACATCAGCAGGAAGTGATTTGATCTTCTCCACGATTCTATCATACGTGGTTTGTTCTTCGTTGGAGTAAATGTTAATGATGTCTAATTTTTCGTATAATTTGCGTATACGCTCTACCTTTTCCGGTTGCCAGCTGCCGTAGTTAGCTACGAAGTCCTTTCTCTGAGCGTCCGAGCAGCGCTGCAGGGCGGTCACAGCTAGCCAAGTACATTTACCAGCTTGGATATCAGTACTGGTCTTTCCGGTTCGCACATCATCGTCAAAAAAGTCAGTGAAGTCGTTCTGAAAAATAAAATTGGAATATCTATAATTGATATTATTTTATGTCGCTTATTTTTAATTTTCGGGGCTTTACAGATGCATGTTGGACCTCATCTCAGACATAATTTTGGTTGTTGAAATGAAAACATGAAAAATAATTTATTTACATCCAAGTAATAGGCTACGCTAAAGAACACTTAAAAGTTAATAGATAATTTTTATGATTTTTTTTTAGCAACGTAGAAAATAGACATAAGGCTTAAGAGTTCCTTACATTTATTTGGCTCCAAATTCCAATGTCAGTTAATATATAGTCCACGTGTTGACGCGTATCCTTGTTGTATTTGTCGGACAGCACCAGCGCCGACAGTATAGGAAACTTGATAGAATAGAAGGCGTATTTGTACAAGGCAATGTTTTTGTAATAATCCATCGTAAAATCATTGTAATTGCGATGTTTCGATGTTATAGCATCCAAATATTGTCCTACGTTGCAAGTGAAAAATGCCTGTAAAAAAAGATGTAAATATAATAAATAACAATTTTTTTCTCATTTGATAACAAACTTACTTAAGAATAAATACTAGGGATGGCAAAAGAGGTGTGATATTAAGTTTAATTCTTTGAAATATAAGTTTTTTTTTTGTTTTCTTACAATATTAGTAGTGAAATTTACTAATATTAATTCTTCAATTATTTAAACTAAGCTTGTGCAAGGCAATCACGACAGTAGTCGAATGATGGATTCGAGCCCACGATCATATTGTTCATGTCTCTTAGTATGTACCTTAGCCATTAGGCTAATATTATTATTGTGTTGTAACGTTTTTAGTTATTACCTCGTTAAATAATTTAATTAAATCAACAAACAGCTGTCCCGTGAAGTTCTGTTGCAGCAGCTGCATTATAAAGCTACGCAGCATGCTGGCGTCGTTGCCCGCCAGCGAGCCCACGTCGGGCAACAGGTGCCAGCACGGCTTGCCGTTGCGGCTTGTGGCGCCGTCCTCAACGTCGTCCATGATCAGAATATACGACATTAACTGAAAAATAAATAAAGTCATTGTATTGGAAAATAAATGAGCTAACGTCTCGGCTTCGAATCTTGCGCCGGGCAAAGTAATATTGGGATTTTCATTTCGATAAGTCCGGAGTCTGGAATTTGGGATCCACCATGGGACGCGGATAACGCAGCGGCTAGTGAAACTCAGGTGTGTTTAACAAATGTTTATTATAAAAACAATGTAATAACATAATATATCTTTTGATCTAAGGAACGAGGATATAACCATCTATGTTTTATTATGCTCAATAAATTTCAAACGTGGCAGACTAACAAATAAGCTAGACCATGATAATTTATTCGTGAGACTCAGACGTCTCAATATTAATGAAAATACAATTATAGTTTGTTTTTCATAAAAACTACAAAATTTAATTGAAACTAAATTAACGGAATTTATCGCCTTTTTATATTGAACATTTAATATTTATTAAATATATGTAAAAGTAACAAAGTGTTAACTATTGAACTTACTAGTTCCACGCACCATGCTAAAACATTCTGTTGATTTTTCAATTCGCCTTGTATGTTTGCGGGCGTTCCAAGCAGTTCATGACCCAGTATTGTCATTTCACCCTGAATTGTTTTCCTGCCGCGCAAATAGTATTCTGCAAGCTTAAATTTTTAATACATTTTTAATTCATTGAGTTTCGTTCACTTATGTAAATTACGAAAACAAGCTCTAAGATCATTCAACTTAATTGGGCAGAATGCAACCGGTTATATTTTATTTACATCTAGTGTAATCGACTTACGTATTATGTTGCGAAAAATAAAAAAATAAGTCACAAAAGTTTGAATTAAGAATTACTTTAAACTTTGTACCTTGTTTTTTACACGTCTACTGGATAATTGAATTGAAACAAGGATGTATATATATATACTATTATTGTAATCCGACAAAATTTGTTTCTATATTTAGTGTCGCATTTCCGTCTATATCAATAAAAAAAACTCGGATCACAGTTTTCATTTAGACCAAAGATCTGAAACTATCAGGGGTCTGAAACCGCTAAGTTACATTGATACCGTTAATATTAAATATTATCTTTGTATAACTTTTTGCTAATCCACTTCTAAGCTTACATACTTTAATTCTTACTTACTCTTTTCATACGATCGCGTAATTCATCAGTCTCCAAGTATCTGGTCTCCCGCACACCCTTGTCTATTATAACGGGCAGCGAATTAATATAATTAATGTACGCTTCTTGTGACAATATTTTTTTCTGTGTCTGTGGAGCGTAGCTGGAATAAAGGACATTTAGAAATCTTTTGACGATAGACACGATTGCATTGCATGATAGGAATATGTGAACAGTGCTGTTTATTGCGAAATGAAATTCTGTCTACCATATACAAAACTTTTTCCGTGATCTCCTCTTGCATTTATCATACTTATATTAACTTTTTCTAAAGTTGAAAAGAAGAAAGGTATTGGAACTGTACTTCCGGCACTTCAACATTAATTCATTTATTCATTCACATTCCTCAGACTTTACTGACTATACGGCAATGCTTTGTGAGATTGTGGCAATTCACCAGTCGGGTTGGCGAATTCTTCCAACAGCAGCTTCTACTCTGGCTATATCTCTGTTTTTTCGATAAGTATTCGTTTAAATGGCTCTTTTTTTCCCATCAATTGTAGATTCAAAGAAGTTAGACTTAGTGAGGATTAAACTGAAACTTTAAAACTAAAAGAAAAAGGAGAGGGATAAGGGTAGAACATAGATCTCTAACATACTAAAATATTTTTTTTAATTGTATTTAAACAGTTATTTTCGGATTTTTATCAAGTTTCTTTAGTAATGGCATTCCTGATATTTTGTTTATTTTACTGGAGTTAAGGAATTTTCAATGAGTATTATCGTACGGATAAGATTTTTTTTACTTAAATATATGTAATTACATAAAAGAAACATACCTTTTGCAATAATTCCTGGACAAGTTCAGTAACCATTTGCACCAAACCATTTTCCTTGGTAACGAAAGAAGTCTTACTGTGTGATACCTCTGAACGTCTTATTTTATCTGTCTGTAAAAACTGATGTATCAAATATTTTACTGTTTATTGCGTCACTATTTATATTTTGAGCGGAAGCCGGTTTTGGTAAAAAAAAATCTTAACTATTTTCCTTATTTCAAAACTGGTATAGTACAAATACTTTTTAAGGTTAAAACTTTTATTATAAACAAATCACCATACAATTAAAAATATAATCTTCAATTTCATTTTTTATCTATTTTATGGGAACTCTTTTGTCTTGTTTAAAAATTAATTTTGAATTATTAAATTCTACTTGCAACCATTTCACAGAGTATTTAAACGTTGACTGAATTATTCACGTAAAGTTAGACATTTAATGTTGCTATTAAATTATAAAATATACTTAGTTTTTGTAAATGCTGTCTTTAGGAACGTAATTTGTGAAAATTAAAATTAATACAAAATAAAGATCATTAAACCTTAAATTTTTTTATAACTTTATTGTGACATTTACAACTAATTAAGTAAAACTACTTACTAGATAATAAAAAAGACTCATGGAATCGGCACAACTGCGTCTCTAACCCTATTGTAGTATGCATGATAGGTTATTACAGAGAAGCATTATGATTCAAAATTAACTGATTGTTTCCTATCAAATTTCGACGAGCAAAATTTTTTGCGACGTACTTACGACTGCATTCAAAAACCTGTATTTTGAATATAAACAGGCTTTATCCAGTTAAAGCTGAAACTGAGCAGATTGATGCTTGTCGGATTGTTGAACTACTGCGTAAATGCAGTACGACCTGTTCACCTCATTACGTACTCTTTTTTAACGTTTTGATGTCGGAACTTTTTTTTTTGATTCGCGTGTCATCAAAATAAGCAATGCAGTAGTATTATGAAATAAAATGATAATATAATATAAAATTAACATATCCAATCGCGTCTATATTTTAGATAATGTAGCTTTTTTAGGCGATATGAGGGTTTTAAAAAACCTTTGGATGGTGTACGGCACGGAGAGAATCCAGCACAGACTGCTTTAAAAGATGTTAGTAATTATTTTAGTTCTCATAATGGTCTATTTAACTTAACTGCCTCGGCGAGCCTATCGCCATATTAGGCACAAATTCCAAACTCCGGGCTGATATCAAGTTGAAAAAACCCAATATCATTTTTCCCGACCCGGGAATCGAACCCGGGACCCGAGTGTTGCAGCCGTACCGTATACGTAATACGTGATACCACTGAGCCACCGAGGCAATTATTAGTATTTACATACATGTATAGTATATAAGATAAGTAACGTAATTTATAAAGTTTTCGCTTGGAACAGAGTGTATGTAATTGAATGTGTGCATATATTAAATAATAATGTGCTGTATTAATGAATGTGCTCGACATTTCATAACAGAGTATAAATATCACCACAATAACTGACTTGACCTGCCACGAACAATGATAAATAAAACGTTAATGTTCGTAACAACGGATGCGTATACGCAATACATACAGTTGATTCATATTTTGCATTGATTATCTTTACCTCAGGCACGACTTCGCCTGGCGCAGTGTTTATCGCTTAGATTGTATGTAAACAAGAAATCGTTTATTTTAAAAACCGAACATGGTTACTGACTGTTTAATTATCTTACTATTTTTATTACTCTAGGAATTATTGGTTTCTTGGGAGATATATGAAATTAATTAATCTTTACTTTTGAATATTGGTAGAGCAAAATTACCATGGCTGTCAGCGGTGTTCAAATGAAATTATTTGAACTAAGATTTCTTTAAATCATTAATAGATTGTGATAAGTTACTGATATTTCTCATAAACATTTCAACTAAACTTTAGCCCTTGCCCCTACGGGTTACAATTACAATCGAATGGTGAATTTGAACCCCCAACCGTATTTTGCATGTCCCGTAGTTCATACCCTTAAGAATTAAACTAAATGGAGCTTAAAAATAGCGAAAAGAAGACCCAATGTGTTTTTATTAATTTAATTAATATGCGACGGTGGCCATGGTTGTGATATTAATGTTCGAACACAGATTTAATTGTTTCGGTAGTTAGATTTAATCATCATTTCTATTAATGTCACTATTATCGCAAATCTACGGTTCTTAATAGCATATTGATAATAAGTAACCTACGACAATAATACAGCTAGTCGTTTTGTCAAACGTAACACATATGTACATCTTGGAACAAACACGTCCGGACACGTTGAGTTCCAGCAGAAGCGAAGACTTCTGTTGTCATGCGACACGCGTAGAAATCAGTGAAGATTTATTGGTGATTTCATTTACGTAACATACAACATAAAACGTACACGCATAATGTAACATTAATAAAAATCTAAGAGCCCTTGGATACTGAGAAGTGTGTGAAAAAACTATTTTCATATGAGCAGCGTTTTCTGCTAGGAAAATAGTTTTTTTTACATTGTTACTGTGTTCCATTCAAATAAAATCATATCTCACGCCTGTATTCCCCGAAGGGGTTAGGCAGAGGTGCAACTAGTGCACCCACATTTCGCCATATGTTTTTCCGTCCCATAATGTGATAGGGGGCGAG